>ML429692.1:653-12687 GCA_005239525.1 Nicotiana knightiana
TGAGGTCTAGAACTTTCCCCGTGTGTGTGCAAAACAAAATAGAAGTTTTGTTCAGTCTTGGAAGTGATATAGGCATTTCTTTGTGAGCCAGCTATATATGTTACCCACCTAATTGTTTTGTATCGTAGTTAACCCCTTTGAGCCTATAATCCTTTTTCTTTGGCAACCACATTACAAGCCATACCCCTTTGTTTGAATTGATCATCTATTTGAACCTTGTCACGTCTATTAAGCATTGAGAAATGTTATGAAATATGGAAAAATTAAAGTGTGGGGTGGTAGGTTGGTTTTTGAGGGGAATAATGGAAATAAGGAGAAAGGTGCACTGTGTTGAAAANATACCCCAGATTTATATTTGCAACGCCCGTTTAGTCTTTATAGAAGACATAGTTGAGCGTGATCAAATTTTCGTTTAAGATTGTCGATTTGGGAATTTATATGGGTCGAGCGATAATACCCGATATTTATGGACTAGTACCATACAAGGTACCATATTACCATGATAGTATGATGTATAAAGTGTATTAAAAAAATAAGTATCGATTATAGGCAACTAAACAAAGTAACTATTAAGAATAAGTATCCACTTCTAGGGATATACGACTTGTTTGATCAGTTGTAGGGAGCTAGATGCTTTTCAAAGATAGATTTGAGGTCGGGGTACCACTAGGACAGAGTTCGGGAGAAAGATATTCTCAGGATAGCCTTCAAGACCCGATATGGCCACTTCGAGTTCCTTGTCATGTCCTTTAGGTTGATGAATGCACCTGCCATATTTATGGACTTGATTAATAGCCTATTTCGGCCATTTTTAGATCTGTTCGTGATAGCCTTTATTGATGATATTCTAGTTTACTTGGGTCACATTATATTCGATGGAGGTCTAAAGGAAGAAACTCGGAAGATTGAGGCTGTGAAATCCTAGCCTAGACCTACCACCCCGACAGAGATTCATAGATTTCTAGGCTTAGCAGGATACTACCAAAGGTTCGTAGAGGGTTTTTCTTCTCTTTCAGCACCATTAACAAAGTTGACGCAGAAAGAGACTAAGTTTCAGTGGACAGAGGCCTATGAGCGGAGTTTCTAAGAGCTTATGAACAGGTTGACTTCAGCGCCAGTTCTAGCACTTCCAGATGATCCATATGGTTATGCTATGTATTGTGATGCCTCAGTTGTCGGGTTAGGATGTGTCATAATGCAACATGGAAAAGTAATTGCATATGCTTCAAGGCAGTTAAGGAAGCATGAGCAGAATTATCCGACCCATGACCTCGAATTAGATATCGTTGTCTATGCACTTAAGATATGGCGGCATTATTTATATGGTGTATATGTTGATATGCTCGCAGATAATAAAAGCCCGCAATATATATTCAAGCAAAAAGAGTTGAATATGCGACAGAGGCAATGGCTTGAGTTATTGAAAGATTACAATGTTAACATTCTCTACCATCCAGAGAAAGCTAATGTTGTAGCAGATGCCTTAAGTCGCCGATATATGGGTAGCTTAGCTATGTGGAGGCCGAAAAAAGCCAATTAACTAAAGATATTCATGAATTGGCTTGTTTGGGGGTTCGGTTAGTAGACTATGGCAATGGTGAAGTTTTACTCCAAAATACTGCAAAATCATCTCTCATACCTGAGGTAAAGAAGAGGCAGTACGAAGACCCAGAGTTGGTCAAGTTGAGAGAGCGAGCTCCACTATAGAAGAAGCTTTTGTTAGAGCTCCAGGAAGATGGGGTTCTTAGATATAGAGGTCGTTTATGTGTTCAAGACGTAGCAGGGCTACAAGACAGGATTATGTCAGAGGCACATTATATGTGGTGCTCCATTCATCCTGGGTCGACGAAGATATATCATGATATTAAGGATGTGTATTGGTGGAACAATATGAAGAAAAACATTGCGGAGTATGTTGCTCAATGCCCTAGTTACTAGCAGGGGAAGATAGTGCACCAGGAGCCCGTAGGGCTAATACAAACTATAATGACCCCGACATGGAAATGGTAGGCGATAAACATGGACTTTATCACGAGTTTACCTCGTTCTCATAGTAAGTTTGATTCCATATGGGTGATAGTCGATAGACTCACGAAATTAGCTCATTTTCTACCGGTCAGATGTATACAGGAAAAGATTATGCAAAATTATATATTAAGGAGATAGTGCTTCTACACGGAGTACCAATATCTATTATATCTTAACATGGGTCCCAGTTTACAACACATTTTTGGAGATCATTTCAGAAAGGTCTAGGGACTCAGGTGAATCTCAGCAAAGCTTTCTATCCAAAAACTGATGGACAAGCCGAGCGCATAATTCAGATGCTCGAGGATATGTTACGAGCATGTGTGCTGCATGTTATAAGAAGTTGGTATGAACATCTACCTCTTATAGAGTTTGCATATAATAAAAGTTACCACTCTAGTATCCTGATGGCTCCATACAAAGCATTGTATGGGCGTAGGTGCATATCTCTTATAGGGTGGTTTGATGTTGGAGAATTTGGGTTACAAAGGCCAGACCTGGTTCAACAGGCCATTGAAAAAGTAAAGCTCATCCGGGAGCGACTGTAGACTACTTAGAGTCGTCAGAAGTCATATTCTCACGTGCGACGATTAGATTCTGAATTCAGCTTTAATAACTAGGTATTCTTAAATGTGTCACCTATGAAGGGGGTGATGAGGTTTGGCAGGAAAGGAAAACTTAGCCCACAGTATATTGGGCCTTATATGATCATTCGGAGAGTGGGACAAGTAGCTTTTGAGTTATAATTTCCCTCAGAATTGGAGTCTGTCCATACAGGTTTTCACCTATCTATGTTATGGAAGTGCATTAGTGATCCTAGCCGAGTGGTGCCCACGGATGATGTATAGATTACAGAGGACTTGTCATACGAGGAAATTCCGTTTGCCATCCTAGAATGACAAATCCACAAGCTACGGAGTAAGGAGGTAGCCTCCGTAAAGGTCTTACAGAGAAGCAAGAATGTGGAAGAGATGACATGGGAAGCGGAGGAATAAATGAGGTCTAAATACCCCAACCTATTTCAAATCGGATATATGGATCGAGATGGGATGCCTCAGCACTGCCCTACTCAGGCCACTAGGTCCTCATGTAAGGTCTTGTTTTTGACGTTCTGAATGCATAATAGACAGTTATGTGAGGCAAAGTGTGGCATGTATAGTATGTCTTCTGGCTGCGTACGAGTTGGTTTTAGTCTAGTGTACGGAGGAGACTCTTGAAAAATCTTTCCAAGATATCCAAGAGTAAACGTTCGAGGACGAATATTTCTAAGGGGGAAGGATGTTACATCTCGCATTTTTTTTCTTTCGTTCGTACATTAAAGTTTCCCTTTCAGTTGATTGACATAGACTCGGGGATGAGATTATCTTGAGGTTAGAATATTTATTCTATTTATAACAAGTGATAAGTAAGTGCCATGAAGGATAAAGGGTACACGAATTAAAGAAAATGAATTTTCGTTTAAGATTGTCGATTTGGGATTTTATACGGGCCAAGCGATAATACCCGATATTTATGGAATAGTACCATACAAGGTACCATATTACCATGATAGTATGATGTATAAAGTGTATTAAAAAAATAAGTATCGATTATAGGCAACTGAACAAGGTAGCTATTAAGAATAAGTATCCACTTCTAGGGATATACGACATGTTTGATCAGTTGTAGGGAGCTAGATGCTTTTCAAAGATACATTTGAGGTCGGGGTACCACTAGGACAGAGTTTGGGAGAAAGATATTCCCAGGATATTCTTCAAGACCCGATATGGCCACTTCGAGTTCCTTGTCATGTCTTTCAGGTTGACGAATGCACCTGCCATATTTATAGACTTGATGAATAGCCCATTTCGGCCATATTTAGATCTGTTTGTGATAGCCTTTATTGATGATATTCTTGTTTAGTCACGTTCCGAGGATGAGCATGTGGACCACCTGCAAGAGGTAGTCCAAACCCTTTGTGATAATATATTGTATGCAAAGTTTTCTAAATATGAGTTCTGGTTGAGGGTTGTAGAATTCTTGGGGCACCTTATATCTGATAGAGGTCTGAAGGAAGACACTCGGAAGATTGAGGCTGTGAAATCCTGGCCTATACCTCCCACCCCGATAGAGATTCATAGATTTCTAGGCTTAGCAGGATACTACCAAAGGTTCGTAGAGGTTTTTTCTTCTCTTTCATCACTATTAACGAAGTTGACGTAGAAAGAGACTAAGTTTCAGTGGACAGAGGCCTGTGAGCAGAGTTTCTAAGAGCTTAAGAACAGGTTGACCTTAGTGCCAGTTCTAGCACTTCCAGAGGATCCATATGGTAATGCTATGTATTGTGATGCCTCATGTGTCGAGTTAGGATGTGTCATGATGCAACATGGAAAACTGATTGCATATGCTTCAAGGCAGCTAAGGAAGCATGAGCAGAATTATCCGACCCATGACCTCGAATTAGATGCGATTGTCCATGCACTTAAGATATGGCGGCATTATTTATATGGTGTTTATGTTGATATGATCACAGATAATAAAAGCCCGCAATATATATTCAAGCAAAAAGAGTTGAATTTGCGACAGAGGTGATGGCTTGAGTTATTGAAAGATTACGATGTTAACATTCTCTAACATCCAGAGAAAGCTAATGTTGTAGCAGATGCCTTAAGTCGCCAATATATGGGTAGCTTAGCAATGTGGAGGCCGAAAAAAGCCAATTAACTAAAGATATTCATGAATTGGCTTGTTTGGGGGTTCAGTTAGTAGACTATGGCAATGGTGAAGTTTTACTCCAAAATAATGCAAAATCATCTCTCGTACCTGAAGTAAAGAAGATGTAGTATGAGGACCTAGAGTTGGTCAAGTTGAGAGAGCGAGTTCCACAACAGAAGAAGTTGTTGTTAGAGCTTCAACGAGACGGGGTTCTTAGATACAGAGGTGGTTTATGTGTTCCAGACGTAGCAGGGCTACAATACAGGATTATGTCAGAGGCACATTATTTGTGGTGCTCCATTCATCCTGGGTCGACGAAGATGTATCATGATATTAAGGATGTGTATTGGTGGAACAATATGAAGAAGAACATTGCTGAGTATGTCGCCCAATGCCCTAGTTACTAGCAGGGGAAGATAGTGCACAAGAAGCCCGTAGAGCTAATACAAATTGTACTGACCCCGACATGGAAATGGTAGGCGATAAACATGGACTTTATCACAGGTTTACCTAGTTCTCAGCGTAAGTTTGATTATATATGGGTGATATCGATAGACTCACGAAGTTAGCTCATTTTCTACCGGTCAGATGTATACAGGAAAGATTATGCAAAATTATATATTAAGGAGATAGTGCTTCTACACGGAGTACCAATATCTATTATATCTTAACATGGGTCCCAGTTTACAACACATTTTTGGAGATCATTTCAGAAAGGTCTAGGGACTCTGGTGAATCTCATAAAAGCTTTTCATCCAAAACTGATGGACAAATCGAGAGCATAATTCAGACGCTCGAGGATATGTTACGAGCATGTGCGATGTATTTTATAAGAAGTTGGTATGGATATCTACCTCTTATCGAGTTTGCATATAATAAAAGTTACCACTCTAGTATCCTGATGGCTCCATACGGCGCTTTGTATGGGCGTAGGTGCAGATCTCTTATAGGGTGGTTTGATGTTGGAGAATTTGGGTTACAAGGGCCAGACATGGTTCATCAGGCCATTGAAAAAGTAAAGCTTATCCGGGAGCGACTGTTGACTACTCAGAGTCTTCATAAGTCATATTCTGACGTGCGACGATGAGATTTTGAATTCAGGGTTAATAACTAGGTATTCTTAAATGTGTCACCTATGAAGGGTGTGATGAGGTTTGGCAGGAAAGGCAAACTTAGCCCACAGTATATTGGGCCTTATAAGATCATTCAGAGAGTGGGACAAGTAGCTTTTGACTTAGAATTGCCCTCGGAATTGGAATCTGTCCATACAGGTTTTCATGTATCTATGTTATGGAAGTGCATTGGTGATCCTACCCGAGTGGTGCTCACAGATGATGTATAGATTACAGAGGACTTGTCATACGAGGAAATTCTAGTTTCCATTCTAGACCGACAAATTCACAAGCTACGGAGTAAGGAGGTAGCCTTCGTGAAGGTGTTACAGAGAAGCAAGAATTTTGAAGAGATGACGTGGGAAGCAGAGGAATAAATAAGGTCTAAATACACCAACCTATTTCAAATCGGATATATGGATCGAGATGGGATACCTCAACACTGCCCTATTCAGGCCACTAGGTCCTCAGGAAAGGTCTTGTTTTTGACGTTCTGAATGCATAATAGACAATTATGTGAGGCCAAGTGTGGCATGTATAGTATGTCTTCTGGCTACGTACAAGTTGGTTTTAGTCTAGTGTACGGAGGAGACTCTGGCAAAATCTTTCCAAGATATCCAAGAGTAAACATTCGAGGACGAATGTTTCTAAGGGGGAAGGATGTTACATCTCGCATTTTTTTTCTTTCGTTCGTACATTAAAGTTTCTCCTTCAGTTGATTGACATAGAATCGGGGATGAGATTATCTTTAGGTTAGCATATTTATTCTATTTATAACAAGCGATAAGTAAGTGACATGAAAGATAAAGGGTACACGAATTAAAGAAAATGAACTTTCGTTTAAGATTGTCGATTTGGGATTTAATACGGGCTGAGGGATAATACCCGATATTTATGGACTAGTACCATACAAGGTACCATATTACCATGATAGTATGATGTATAAAGTGTATTAAAAAAATAAGTAAAATTTTAGATATTTTGAGATAATTCTTAATTACGTGGGTAATGGATTATTTATCAGGTAGTGGGATATTACTTACTTAATTAATTAATTATTGCATAACATTAAAAGCCCTCCCCCACCCCATGTGGCAGAAAGCCACTACCCAAACCAAATGACTCATTTGTCATGTTGGTTAGGTGGCAACTAGTTAGGATAATAGCTTTGAAATTCAAGAAAGGATTCATAAGCTTTAGTAAATTAAAAGATTTATTTTATCTAACATTTGAGGATATAGAAAAGAGCTCTCCAAGAGACTCTTTGAAGCCACCAAAAAATGCAACCTGAAGCCAAAAAAAATGCAAATTCAAGTTAACGTAGAAGGGTATTCATCTTTAATAGATCGTGCAAAGATTTTGTAATTTTAAAAGAGTACGGTGTAAACCTTTTCCAAGAATACCATAAGAATTTTTCCCTACTCTAGGTATGTTAATGCTATCCCTTTATCTTTTTCGCATGATCTATACAATACAAATGAAACGAGCAACATAGTCCATTTTCATCTGTACTGCATTTCCAAGAAAAGGTTATCTACTTGCACATGTGAAGACATTAGCTTGAAATTTATTCTGGTGTTCGTTTTAATCTTGGAGTTTCCACTGTGTCTTACGGCCTTTCGTACATGATTTGTTGTAAGAGATTTCCATAACATCTATTATGCTTGTCTTATAAGCACATTTCAATAGTAATTTGTGTGTCCCATCTATTTAGGATGACAATTTAGCCATGGCAATGACTAGATATTAAGGTGTCTAATATATTTTTGAAGATCGAGGTCATTAACTTATGTTTCATTGTCAATTATTTTCTACTACTATATTTTCCTGATCTTCTTCTTCATTATCTTTATTTTGCATCTACTACTCATATTGCATGATACATACCAATGATTTCAGGGTTCTTTCCTTAGTGCACTATTATTTCTTAGGGTATATTTTCCGAATTTTGTAAGTTATAGTATTCTCCTTATCGAGACTCATATTCAGTTGAGTATTTCCTTCTTCCAGTTAAGAGAGTAGAGAGTATATATATATATATATATATATAGTATTACAGTATTTTCATTACCATCGAGCTATAATTGATGGGCACGCCCCAAGTAGGTAACCTCTGATCACATGGTAAGTTATCTACCGAGCCTACTGTGGCCGATCACCTATGAGCGTGCCTACTGTGATAGAGAAGTTTCATATATATATATATATATATATACCGAGCCTTATAAGGTTGTACATCTATTTTACTTTCTATATTGAGAGAATATAGTCAATATCAGCAGGTGAGCATATCTGCAGATTATCTTTGACCCCTAATTGCTTTCAGTTATTATATTATCAGTCCAGTTTCAGCTTTCAGTATATTGCACTACATACTCGGTACACTATTTCGTACTGACATCCCTTTCTGGGGGTGCTGCATTTCATGCGTGCATGTTCAGACAGACAGACGGGTAGAACTCCTTAGTAGGTGTTGCCTGAGTTCAGCGTTATCGGTAAGCTCCCCATCCTTCGAAGTTGCTGAGTCTAGAAGTTTTGTGTAGATCTTGTGTATATGTAGATAGCTTTATGGGTAGGTCGGGGCCCTGTTCTGATCAAAATACATCTATCACTAGAGGCTTGTAGACACATCCTGTCAGTTAGTGCGGTATGCTGAGCTTGTAGGCCTTATACGTATATTTTGTTGGCTTGTCAGTTATAGTATTTATGACGGCCTTGTCGGCCCAGATTTATGTTGACATTTAGTCAGCGTTAACCTTCGTTCAGTTTTATATTGTTTGTCGCACAATATCTTGTAATATGGCCCAAGGCCAGAGTATGACATTACATGTTTAGAGTCTCTTAGTCGCAAGTGGTATGCAAGGATAGGTAAGGCACCGGGTGCTGATCTTATTGACAATCTTAAATTCTACCGAGGTTAGGATTGATACTTATTGAGTAGTATTATGGTGTACTCATGATATGCTTCTGCATATTTTTTGTGCGAATCCAGGTACATCAGCTTGTGTCGGATGCTAGTGATTGGTCAGTTGTTTCCAGAGAGTTCAAGGTACATGTGCTTGATGCTCGCATTCCTCGAAGTCACCTTATGCTTCTAGTTGTATTACTGTTTGTTGCATGTTCAAAACAGTATTGTTTTTCGAGATTATTAGTGCATTCTCTGCAGAGCGTATGACTTAGTTCCACCGGGTTTTGGGAGTTACTTGACAGCTGTATTGTTTGAGTTTTATTATGATAGTTTAACTATTTAATTTGATGTTTAAGTTATTATTTTTGCTACTTCTCATGTATGTTAGGCTTACCTAGTCTTAGAAATGAGGTTCCATCATGATATCCAAAGGTGGGATGCTCATACTTCACTTGTTGACAATTCAAGCAATGAGCCACATAAGCAACAATACTCTTTTTCATCCTTCGCCACCAATAATGATGTCGCAAGTCCTTTTACATCTTGGCAGCACCCGAGTGAATAGAATACTTAGAACTATGAGCCTCCTCGAGAATCAACTCACGAAGCCCATCTACATTATGCACACACTCGGCCCTGCATTCGCTGTAACCTGCTTGGAACCACCATGCCAAACTGTGTCCCTAAGGACCATCAAGTCTGGGTCATCATCCTGCTGATCTCTGATACGCTGAAATAAGGAAGACCGAGCGACTGTACAAGCTAAAAAATGGTTGGGCGAAATATCCAACCTCACGAACTGATTGGCCAGAGTCTGAATATCTAAATCTAACAGTCTCTCACCCACTGGAATGAATGCAAAGATGTCCATACTTACTGCCTTCATACTCAATACATCGGCGACCACATTGGCCTTCCTCAGATGATACAATATAGTGACATCATAATCTTTCAATAACTATAACCGTCTCCTCTACCTCAAATTAAAATCCCTTTTCTTGAACAAGTACTGAAGGATGCGATGATCTGTCAAAACCTCACACGACACACCATAAAGATAGTGCCTCCAAATCATCAATGCTTGAACAATGGTTGCCAACTCTAAATCATGAAAATGATAATTTTTCTCATGAACCTTCAACAGCCGAGACGCATATGCAATCACTCTGCCCTCCTGCATCAATATTGCTCCAAGCCCAACACGGGAGGCATCACAATATACCGTGAAAGTTCTTGAACTTGATGGAAATACCTACATCGGTGTTGAAGTCAAGGCAGTCTTGAGCTTCTGAAAGCTTGCCTCACACTCGTCCGACCATTTAAATGATGCACCTTTCTGAGTCAATTTAGTCATTGGGGCTGCTATAGATGAGAACCCCTACATAAAACGACAATAGTAACATGCCAAACACAAAAAGCTCCTGATCTCCGTGGCTGAAGTGGGTCTAGGCTAGTCCTTTACTGCCTCTATTTTCTTAGGGTCTACCTAAATACCCTCTGCTGATACGATGTGACCCAAGAAAGTTACTGAATCCAACCAAAATTCGCACTTAAAAATTTAGCATACAACTAACTATCCTTCAATATCTGAAATCCGGAGGTGCTGCTCATGCTCCTGTCGACTGCGGGAGTATATTAGAATATCATCAATGAACACAATTACGAAGGACTGCAGATGAGGCTTGTAACCTCGATTCATTAGGTCCATAAATGTTGCTGGGGCATTAGTCAAGCCAAAAGACATCACCGGAAATTCATAGTGCCCATACCTTGTCTCAAAGGCTGTCTTAGTTACATCAGATGACCTAATCTTTAAATGATGGTAGCCCGATCTCAAATCAGTCTTTGAAAACACACTGGTACCCTGAAATTGATCAAACAAATCATTAATTCTCGGCAATGGATGCTTATTCTTGATAGTGACTTTATTCAACTATCGGTAATCTATACACATTCTCATTGATCCATCGTTCTTCTTCACGAAAAAAACCGGTGCACCCCAGGGTGAGACACTAGGTCTAATGAAGCCCTTACATGTCTTGTAACTGTTCTTTCAATTCTTTCAACTTTGGTGGGGCCATCCGGTATGGAGGAATAGAAATGGGATAAGTGTCTGGAGCCACATTAATGCAAAAATAAATATCCCTGCCGGGTGGCATTCCGTCCAGGTCTGCAGGAGATACCTCGGGAAACTCACGAACAACAGGCACCGAATCTATAGAAGAAGCCTCAGCACTAGAATCACGAACATGGTCCAAATAAGCTAAACACCCTTTTTCGACCATGCGACGAGCCTTCGTATACAAAATAACCCTGCTGGAAGAATCACCAGGAGTCTCTTTCCACTCTTATCGGGGCAACCCCAGCAAAGCTATTGTAATTTCCTTGGCGTGACAATCCAAGATGGCATAATAAGGTAACAGCCATTCCATGCCCAATATCACATCAAAATCCACCATATCAAGAAGCAAAAGGTCCACACTAGTTTCAAGACCCTCAATAACAACCACACACGAACGATACACACGATCTACAACAATAGTATCCCTCACGGGCAAAGATACATAAACAGGTACACTCAAGGAATCATGGGGCAAAACCAAATACGAAGCAAAATAAAATGACACATAAGAGTAAGTAGACCCCAGATCAAAAAGAACTGAAGCATCTCTATTGTAAACTGAAATGGTACATGTGATAACAACATCGGAGGACTCCGCCTTAGGTCTGGCCGGAAATGCACACAATCAGGGCTGCTCCCCACCACCCTGAACCACGTCTCTAGGATGACCTCTGACAGGCGGACCTCCACCTCTAGCAGGCTGGACTCCACCTCTAACAATTTGGCCCCTACCTATGGCTACATGATCCCAACCCTTGGCTAGTTGGGCAGGTGGTGCTGCAGATGGTGCCAAAACTATGGAACGAGAACTCTGTACTGAATCTAATTACCCGAAAATCTCGAAAAAGCTCCAAATATGCCCATATTTACCACACTCAAAGCATCCCTCATGATACTAAGGCTGACCCTGACGAGCTGGCTGACCACAATAATAACTTTGCAGAGGAAGTGCTCTGGTAGGAGATGATGGTGCGTTATAGACTGCTGAACAGAAGTAGGCAATAAGAACCACGGCCACATGAGGTACCATGAGATGCCTGAACTGCTGAATTAAATGGCCTGGAAGAATAGCCTCTACTGAAAGAAACCCCGCCTCCAGATGAGGCACCACTGAATCCTCCGAAATGGTGAGGTCTCTCGTTTGAACCCTGACCCCCCCCCCCCACCCAA
>ML429696.1:1703-34290 GCA_005239525.1 Nicotiana knightiana
CCGTGTTTTATCGAATAAAAGATGATTAATTTCTGTAGTAATTAGTTATTAAAAACCACATTACGTTAGGTATTTGTCTACCATTTAAATAATTATAACCAATAACTTCATAATGCAGAATTTCAATGATTTTGAAAGATGAATTATGGATATGCAAGCAATGCAGATAATTCACAATTAATTACTGAAGAATCAATCAATATTCATAAAATCAATTGATTTATTGGGATTTTTATAGGACGATACGGCGAGTAAAAATCACATGCTCACAGCCCGTACCAAAAGAATCCCTGCCTCCAGATGAGACACCACTGAACCGCCCAAAATGATGAGGCCTCTTGTTAGACCCCTGACCACTCCCCTGTGATAGAACCATCTCGAATCGTCTGGCCACATTGGCTGCATCCTGAAAGGAAATATCACTCCCTGCCTCTCTAGCCATCTGCAATCTGATCGGCTAAGCTAGTCCCTCAATAAACCTCCTCACCCTCTCTCGGTCGGTGGGAAGTATCATAATAGAATGACGGGCTAAGGTAATGAATCTGGTCTCATACTGAGTGATGGTCGTAGAACCCTGCTGGAGACGCTCAAACTGCCTCCTATAATCCTCTCTCTGAGTGATAGGGAGAAACTTCTCCAAAAACAAATCGGAGAACTGGGCCGAAGTAAAAGGACGTGATCCAGCTGGTCTAGCCAAACAATAATCTCTCCACCAGGTCTTGGCGGGACCTGACAGACAAAAAGTAGAAAAGTCAACCCCATTGGTCTCCACTATCCCTATGTTCCGTAGAGCCTCGTGGAAGCTATCCAAGTAGTCCTGGGGATCCTCTAAAGATGCACTGCTATAAGTAGTAGAAAACAGCTTGGTGGACCGATCCAACCTCCACAAGGCATCAACAGACATAGCTGCTCCATCACCAGTCTGGGCCACAATACCCGGCTGAACTACCCCAGCTGTCTGAGGTACTGGAGTCTGGAACTGAGAAGCCAACTGCTCCGGAGTGCGAGTAGCGGGAGTCTGGGATCATCCCCCAGCCTGAGAGACGGCTGGTGTTGTAAGAAGTAAACCTGCCTAGGAAACGCTCTCCATAAGGCCCACTAGACGAACCAAAGCATCCTGGAGTACCGGGGTGGCAATGAACCCCGCGGGAACTTGAGCTGGTCCAACCGGGACTGTCTGGGCAGGACCTCATCAGCAAACTCTACTTGAGGCTCTGCCACTAGGGAAAACAACTATAACCAATCTCAAATAGTTACTCAATTTCACGTAGTAATTCTCAACTCGAACCAATACTCAACAATGATCAATACCAAATAAATACCACCAACATAGATAATTGTCAAATTAAACTCAAGTAATGCTTAATGAAAAGAATCATGTAAATTACAATATTCAACTCACGACAATATTGACACCAATGTATAGATACTCGTCACCGCACCTATACATTGCACTTTATACTAACATGTAGCAAATAAGACACAATACCTATTCCCTCAAGCTAAAGTTAAGCCAAACACTTACCTCGAATTCCACGACCATACTCAAGCCTCAATTACCGCTTTCCCTTTATAATTCGCCTCCAATTCAATTGTTCTAGACATAATTAGCTTAACAATATCAATAAATGCTAAATAATTCAACTCCAATGCTTAATTATGAGTTTTCTATTATTCTTCCCAAAAAGTCAAAAATCGACCCCGGGCCCGCTTGGTCAAAACACGAGGTTCGGACCAAAACCTGATCACCCATACACCCACGAGCCTGGATATATAATTAGTTTCCGAATCCGACCCCAAATCGAGGTCTAAATTCCCAAATTTGTAAAATACCTAATTCCCCTAACATCCCTAATTTCTACCCTTAAAGAACAAGATTTAGGCCTCAAAATCTAATAGGTGTTTATAGAAATTTAAGGAAATGAGGTTAAGAATACATACCTATGATTTGGTGATGAAGTCCCTCTTCAAAAATCGCCCAAGGCCGAGTTTCAATGAAAGAGTTGTGAAATTATGGAGAAATCCAATTTTGTTACTGTTTTAAGTGGGCTGGACAAACCTTCTATGCGTTCGCGTGAGGTCTGTCGCATTCGTGTAGGCTCACCCCACCCTGGCCTTCACGTTCGTGTGCCTTTGTCTGCGTCCGCATAGTGTTCCAGCTCCCTGCATCCCCAGCTCCCTTAACCTAGTGTGTTCGCATGGGCCTAGACGCATTCGCGTAGAGCCATCTACCCAGTGCTCCGTGTTCGCGTAGTGGACAGTGCGTTCGCATAGAATACCTAGGCCCCTTTCCCCGCTTACTCTTCGTGTACGCATAGAACAAAACACCAAACACCAGCAAACAACATTCTCACCAGATTTTTCTAAGTCCAAACCACTCCAACACTTACCCGAAACTTACCCGAGCCCTCGGGGCTCCAAACTAAACATGTACACAACCTTAAAAACATGTTACAGACTTACTCGTGCAATCAAACCTCCGTAATAGAATCTTAAAAAACGAATTTAGCATAAAAATTAAAGGAAAATATCAAGAAATTTCGAAGTCTCAAATTTCACAACTACGGGTCCGAATCACGTCAAATGACATCCGTTTCTTACCAAAGTTTACAGGCATCACTCAAATACTATAATAAACTTGTACCGGGCTCCGGAAACAAAATATGGGCCCGATACCATCAATTTTAAATATAATCAAATTTCCAAAAACTCGTATAATTTCAGTAAAACAATTTCTTTCAAAAATTCATTTCTCGGGCTTGGGACCTCGGAATTCAATTTCGAGCATACGCCCAAGTCCCATATTTTCCTACGGATCCTCCGGGTTCGTCAAATCACGGGTCCGTATATGCTTACCCAAAATTTTGACCGAAGTCAACTTAAATTTAATTTTAAAAAGGCAAAATTATTAGCATTTTTCTTAGTTTTTCATATAAAATCTTTCCGAATATACGCCCGAACTACGGACGCAAAACTCGGTGATACAAAAGGAGGTTTTCAAGGCCTCGGAACACAGTTTGACTTATAAAATGAGAGATGAATTTTTGGGTCATCACAATTAGACTAGTGGTGATTAAGGTGGGATAAAGATCAACACGATTAAGGGAAGCTATGGAAGAAACTTGATTTCTCACGGTTTCTCGATCAGTTGAAAAAGAAAATTCCCGAGGAACAATTTCAGTGACTGTTGGTTCACGTACTGGTGCACTCGATTCTCTATTCCTAGAAGAGGATCTAGGGGTCAAAGAAGCCCTAGGTTTATAAGAGGAAGGTGTGGAAACATTGACATGAGAAGAAGAACCACAGCTAAATAACGATCCTAAACTAACAAGTCTACCACCTCTTCTACTTCTAACAGGAGCAATAGTAGGAGCAAGTTCATCGATAATAACAACCTTGCGAGGACCAGGTGTAGGATAAGACATGATTGTGTAAAGAGTTAACAAGGAGTAGATGTAGAAGTAAGAAGGAAGAATAAAAAAGAGAATACTTTAGAAGGGAGATTCGTGAAACCAAAGAAGTATGAAGTATTTATAAGAAGAAGTTACCATTATTGAAAGTATGTCATAATCAAGTGTCATAATGAAACCATCACTTCGTGAGTGACGCAGCCGCAAAAAACCTAAAAAGCATTGAGAAGTCGCAGAACCAATCCCCAAGAGCCATGTGGTATATGCATTAAATAGATGTGACATACGTGGCATTGATTCTGAAGAAAATGCAATGATACTTGAAAAGCGGCAGCAAAGAATTTCCGCCATAAATACTTATCACTTCTCGAATATTCAATTGAAGAATATTCAGAAAGTGGCGGGACTATCTGTATTGGTGGTAAATAGATGTTACATGTGGAACCTTATTTAGCTGAGAAAGAATTATACGCGGAACAATAGTGGAGTGACAACCGACATATTTCACTAATGAAATATATGAAGTACGGAATATGCGGAGTAAACACCCACGAGATAATAAAGAACCAATGTTCGAGCCTAAGTAGCTATTGAAGAGGCACGAGCGGAACGAATCAAGACTGAAAAAAGGAAGATTCATGAACCCACAATTAATGAGGAAAGGAAATCAGAATCGTTACAAAATTCTTATTGTCAGTTACGATTACCAATCATAGTGGGCAATTTATACCATTAATGTCCATAATGAATTCTCCATAAATAGGAAGAAATGTTATATTAGGGGATTCCTATATAAGGGTGCAGAATCTCACTTGTAAGGAAACGTTCCAAGTATTATTGAAATATACTTACTTTCTCTTGCTTATTTTGTGAAATCTATTATTCTCTCTTTTCAGCTAATTCATATTACCATTTTTATTTCCTTTCAGGTGAATTATTGAGGAAGTAAGGAATTATTTGGTTAACAGTAACCCGATTTCTTCTAAAATTAGGCTTTGACTAAGAATCTTATATTTTGGGTAAACATACATATTATTATAAACATTCAATGCGGATAAATTTTTACCTTTTGAGACTCTGGTTATGCTTCCATGTATAACACGAATAGGTTCCATATGGTCATGCATAATATTCATATGACCAAGAAACGCCAAGAAATGACGTTAGTCATGGTAAGTCGTCAATATTACTCGTAAAGGATTATATGATGTTTCCATCAATTTGTTGACCAATCGGAGCCCGTCAATCAAACTTAGGGAAATAATCATGTATATACACACATGAAAAATGAACATAATCATTAATTCATGTTTAATGACCCCGAAACGCCAAAAACGCATTAGTCATGGTGGCTATTTCTCACAAGGCAGTATCCAATGGTTCCATCAATGTTTAGACTAATCGGAGTTTGTCAGTCAAATTCAGAAAAACCATTATATATATACAGACACGGAAAAATAGACATTATTATTGATTCCTGTTTAATGACCCCGAAGCGCCAAAAAATGATGTTAGTGATGGTGAGTATTGCTCATAAGGAAGTATATTTCCATTAATTTTCAGGTCAATCGTAGTTTGTTAACTTTTTGAGCACCGGTAGGATCCAAATGGTCGTGCAAAGCACGGGTAGGTTCCATATGCCCGTGCATAGTATTTTTTTGAACCCAAAACATCAAAAATTTATGGCTATGGTGAGTATTGCTCACACAACGGAATTCGATAGTTTCATAAAATTTTAGGCCAATCAGAGTTCGTTAATCAATTTTAAGAATATATATACACACACACACATACACACGAAAAAATAGACATAATATTAATTCTTGTTTTATGACTTCGAGATGCCAAAAATGACATTAGTAATGGCAAGGTAATGATATTTCTTACAAGGCAGTATCCGATGATTCCATCAATTTTCAAGTCAATTGAGTCCGTCAACTTTTTGAGCAGCGGTAGGATCCAAGTGTCGGTGCATAGCATGAGTAGGTTCCATGTAGCCGTGCATAGTATTCTTGTGACCTAGAAATACCAAGATAACGTTAGTAATGGTGAGGATTGCTCATAAAATAGTATCCGAATGATTTTATTATTTATTAGGTCAATCAGAGTTTGTCAATCAAATTTAAGAAATAAATCATGTATAAAACACACGAAAAGTGGATATAATCTTTAATTCATGTTGCATGACGTCGAAATGCCATAATATGAACTCAAAAGTCATGGGGAAGTGATGGTGCTGGTCACTAGTACATTTTCTATGGACCTACAAAATTTCGGGCAAATCAGAGTTTGTAAAGAAACTCCATAAAATCAGCATATACTAATACACACAAAGAAGTGAATAGAATCATAAACCGTGTTGCTTGACCTTGAAACGCTAGAAAATGAACTCGAAAGTCATGGCGCAACGATGAATATTGGTCACTGGGTCGTTTTCTATGGACATACGAACTTTCAGCCCAACCAGAATTCATCAAAAAAATTCTACAAAATCAATATATACTAATATATATAAAAGGGTGGATATAGTCATAAATTTGTATTGTATGACGCTCAAACTCCAGAAAATGAACTCGACAGTTATGGCAAAATAGAAAGTACTGATCACTAGGACTTTTCCTATGTATCTACAAAATTTTAGGCCAATCAGAGCCCATCAAAAAAATTCTACAAAATCAACATGTATTAATGCAAACTAAAAGGTGGTTATGATAACAAATGCGCGTTGCATGACCAAAAAATGCCATAAGATGAACTACAAATTCATGGTGAAGCAATGAGTACCGTCACTAGGTCGTTTCCTATGATAATATAAAATTTAAGGCTAATCACACGAAAAAGTGGATATAATCATAAATTCATGTTGCATGTCTGTCATGACCCAAAAATCATAGGTCATGATGGCACCTAACTTGACCCGTTAGGAAAGCCAATCAGCAAAAGATCCAAACCAAATGACCTTATAGGAAATTAAAATAGGATTTATCCGAACTTTTACAAGTTTACCAAACAACTGGTAGTACGAATCATGAGTTTCTAGGATTTAGGGTTTACAAAGAAAATATAAATAATCACACGATTTGTTTGAAAACTACATGAACAGATTAATAATGTCTAAAACTACCAAGGACTAGTGGCAGCTTCTATCCAGAATACACGCACATCTTCAGGGTCAGCCCCCGACTTCTTTAGCAGCTCCGCTCCAATAGTCTGCACAGAGTGTGCAGAAGTGCAGTATCAGTACAACCGACCCCATGTACTGGTAAGTATCTTGACTAACCTCATTGAAGTAGTGACGAGTCTTTTAGTTAAAAGATTCTCTTTAATAAACACTATAATGTAAACTAGCAATAGAAATATGCGACAGAATAATAGAATAGAGTACACAATGTGATTGTAACAGGAAATAAAAGAGTTTCAGAAAGCATCACTATTTAACAGTTTCCAACATCTCAATCGTCCCTTTCCTTAGAATGTAAGCCCATGAACCATAACAATCACCTCACATACTTTCATAGTGTGATAAAGTACTCAAGACATCAAGAATACCAGCACGACAACACCCTTCGTGCATTTATCACATCCTCACCATATATGCGTAAAACAGTACCAACCAAATAATAGAAATACCAACAATAGAAATGAAAAAAGAAGGGAAATATACAAGCATTAATTATAAACGAGAATGTACAGAAGAACATCAGCAACAGACTAAACAGAGAGCACAGAGGTAATGACCACAATTAGGAAAAAAGGGTTATAATTTCAATTAACTAGCATAATGGAGGCCAAAGTACGAATATGGCAAACAAGAAGAAAACACATGATCTTCACAAGTTAAGAAGTAAGGACATGAAGGACTAGCATGGTGGAAGGCTTACACTAAGGTGCAACAAAATAAGTACAACATGAGTATAATTATAAAAGCAGGAAATAGGCATGGCATATGAAAGTTAAGAAAGTAAAAGACATAGAGAACGCAACAACAATTGAGATAGAGGTAAAGTACGGGACAATAACAACATATCACACAAGATATATAATGGAGACAATAACAACTCAAGATAAAAGCGGGAATGTATACACGAAAAACAGATATCACATCATAATGCATGTGCCTCATCCTCACCTGCACGGAAACACCCTTCGTGCCATGACCTCATAGTATTAAAAGCATAACTATATAAATGAAATGGAACGGCATCACCCTTCGTGCTTTACACTCTTTCCTCACATGATAATGTATATGAAATGGCATGGCATAATCCTTCATGCTTTACACTCTTCCTCACATGATAATGAATATAAACAATGGCTATGCATCACCCTTCGTGCTTTACACTCTTCCTCACATGATAATGAATATAAACAATGGCACGACATCACCCTTCGTTCTTTACACTCTTCCTCACATTATAATGAATATATGGCACAACATCACCCTTCGTGCTTTACACTCTTCCTCACATGATAATTAATATAAAATGGCACGGCATCACCCTTTGTGCTTTACACTCTTCCTCACATGATAATGAATATAAAATGGCACGACATCACCCTCCGATATTTACACTCTTCCTCACCAAGCATATGAATACCAATAAAATGGCAAGCCAGGAAGTATATATAACATCAAGGAGAGTGATCAACGAATATTTCAAACAAGTTCTCAATTACTGCTTTACAAGCCAACAATGATTCAACGAAACCCTCAAGGGCCATATAATTCAAGTACTTCCACAAATCCCACAAGTTATCAATAACACAAATATGGAATCTAGCATCTAAAAAAATATCGGTCATAGCAACATATTAAAGATTATGCATAGAGATGGCCGAATTAGACATATCTATGTATCCTAAGAATTTCCATCACATTGATTAAGCTATATTAGGCTAAGTCTTGAATCTAACATTTTACACTACGTTCTTAATATCTAGAAGTCACAGTACAAAGAATAGAGAAAAAACTCCAAGAAAGCAAACTATATCATAGATACGAAAATTTTCCTACAAAAGGGCTGGCTATTGCCAAGCTACACTAACAGTTAATTTGCTTATAGTCGCAAAAGTTTTCCTACAAAGGGGCTAGCTTCAGAACCCATAAGGGACGGCTTGCCAAGCTACACAACTCAGAAAACTCTTGTACTATAATGTCACGACCCAAATCCCAATTTAGGTCGCAATGGGGCCCAACTCCGATGTCAGGCAAGCCAACCTTAATTTACTGGTGATCCCTTTTTAATTTATAAAATAATTTCCCATACTTGAGAGGTTTTTTTCTTTTAGATTTTTAAAATTCGAAGAAAACAAGTGACTTAGACAACCAAAAGTGAGTAATAAATATAGTAATCACCACCAATAATTACAACCCAAAAGAATAGAATATCCACTGCGTGGGCATGCCAGGAACTGGCGTCACAGGTCTATGGGCATCTAATATAAACAAGTATCCAAAAGAAAGCACGAGTTTGACATAGCAAAAGAAAAGAGGAACTCCAAGGTGCTGCCAGAGAAAAACGTCAAGGAAATAAGCTCACCGAGAAGTCCACGCCAAATATATGCCAGGGATAAGCTCTGGATGAATACCCATATGCACCTGCCTCAGAGCTTGTACAATTAAGTACAAAAGCGTAGCATGAGTACATAAACAAATATGTACCTAGTGAGTATCCCGCCTAATCTCGAAGAAGTAGTGACGAGAGGTAGACGTGATACTTACTAGGGTCAAAATTTAAATAAGATAATTTAATAAGGGCTAGGCAGGTATAACAGGCGTAGTAATCACAAAGACATAAAATATCAAGTATAATTGTATTTACCTTTGCATGTCAAATTTCACTAGCATATAATGTACTAAATTCTCTTTTTCACATGAAATAGTTTATAAAATTACAACAAAACTCCTAGTAAATTATGTAGCACATAATATGCCGAAAGCGTACGGCCGAAACGTCGCGAAAATAAATGTGCACTACCGAGGGTCGAACGACTTGAACCATAGATGCATCTATTACCCCGTTCGTGCATCGAACATGCGACACGATTGACATAATGGTAGGGCTATCCCGCTCACGAATAATACATGCGACGCGGCCGTATACATATACAAAATTATAAACATTTAGGGATTTAACAGAGATTATACGTAAAATCAAGAACTTAAGCAATATAATTTTTGAACATAACTTCCTAATACTCTCATACCAATTCAAGGATACTATGCAACTAAAATACATTTAGGGACACATGTAAGGCACATAAAAGCATACTTGTGAATCTTAAAACTACCCAACACAACATACTAGTAGATACGCATGGACTCTCGTTACTTTGTACGCGCGTAGCCCCCACAAATAAGGACATGCAATTATTTATAATCACCTGTGGGGACAATTCCCTCTTACAAGGTTAGAAAGGAGACTCACTTAGTGTAGAACCTACTTACCGGGTCAAGAATGCGCCCAAATCTTCAAACTCGTCTCCCAAGGATTCAAAACTAGTCAAATGTTGCATGAATACATTAATTTAGACTCAAAAGCGTGAAATTTCCCTATTTACGTAACCATTTTAGCCTACTTTGAAATATCTCAAAATACACCCCCGGGCCCACATGCTCGGATTCCGGAAATTTTCGAAGGAAACACTTACACATAACCTAAGGATCATTAATATATAGTTTTTGTATGATTCCATGGCAAATTCCTTGGTAGTTCTCCCATTTTTCATAAAACCTAGGTTTTTACTCTAACCCATGATTTTTCACTAATTAGTGTGTTAATATACCTAAAAATCCAAGTATTCAACTTAAATTATAGTAGGAATCACTTACCTCACAGTTGCTAGGTGAAATCTCCTCTTTGAAAGCTCCCAAAATCGCCCAAGTGAAGAAAAATAGCTAAAAAGGGACTAAGTCTCATTTAAATCCAACACTGCCCAGCTGCCCCTTGTATGCGAATGCGGCTGGGGCAGTACGTTCGCGAAGGCTAAGTCCCAGGCCTCTCTGGGGGCCCTTCTATGAGAACGCGGATATGGTCATGCAAATGTGGAGGCTAGCTGGGCTAGACCTACGCAAACGCGGTGGGGAGGGGTGCGAACGCAGAGGGTAAAGCTTAGCCGGCCCACTGACTTACCCTACGCGAACTCAGCGCGCCTATGCGAACGCATAGGGTAATTTCACCCCTTCCCAACTCCTTCTATGCGAACGCGTGAGCACACCCACGAACTAATAGAAGGAAACCAAACTGAGAAAATCTGGTGTTTGGCATTTAGCTCCGAGGGGTCCAAAACTCACCCGAGCCCCCCGGGACCCCGTCCAAAGGCACTGACAAGTCTGTATTCATGATACGGACTCGATCGAATTCCCAAAACGTGAAAAAAACAACAAAACTAGGAATTCGACCCCAAAACTAAATTGAATCAAATTTTGAACTTCAAATTCTAGAATTCGCTAAGAATGCCCCGAACCGACCTATACTAATCTGAATGATACCAAATTTTGCAAGTAAGCCAAAAATGACATAACGAAACTATTCCTGGTCTCAGAATTCCGTTCGGACCTTGATAACACAAAAACACGTTACAAACCTCAATTTGAACTTAAGGAAATTCTTATTTCGCTATTGGGGGCCGAAATGCTCCCGGGTCATCCAAAACCCATTCCGAATATACACCCAAGTCCAAAATCATCATACGTAGATACCAGAACCGTCGAAACTCGATTCCGAGGTCGTTTACTCAAAATGTTGACCGAAGTCAAACTTAGCCTTAAAGGCCAACCTTAAGGAACCAAGTGTTCCTATACCATTCCAAACTCTTCCAAATCCCGAACAACCCGCCCCCACAATTCATAAATTATTAAAAGAAACTATGGAAAGTCTCATTTAGGGGAATGGGTTCCTAAAACGCAAACCGACTAGTCGGGTCGTTACATTCTCCATCTCTTAAACAAACTTTCATCCTCGAACGGGTCTAGAATCATACCTGGAGTGCTGAATAAGTGTGGATATCTGCTCCGCATGTCCTCCTCAGACTCCCAAGTCACCTCCTCGACTGGTTGGCCCCTCCACTGGACCTTTACGGTAGAATCTCTCTTGGATATCAACTGGCGATCTTGCCTGTCAATAATAGAAACTGGCTCCTCCTCGTAGCCCAACCTCTCATCCAACTGAATGGTGCTGAAATAAACCACGTGAGGGAAGTCGGCATGGTATCTCCAGATCATGGACACATAAAAGACCGGATGAAATCCTGATAAACTGGGAGGTAAAGAAAGCTCATAAGCAACCTCTCCAACTCACCTCAATACCTCGAAAGGACCTATAAATCTTGGGCTCAGCTTGCCCTTCTTCCCGAACCTCATAATACTCTTCATCGGCGAGACTTTCAGCAGACCTTATCTCCCTCCACAAATGATACATCACGCGCCTTCTGATCCGCGTAACTCTTCTATCTGGACTGTGTTGTGCGGAGCCTCTCCTGAATCAACTTCACTTTCTCCAAAGAATCCTTCACCAGGTCGGTGCCATATAACTTATCCTCGCCAGGCTCAAACCACCCGATAGGAGAATAAAATCGCCGACCATACAAAGCCTCAAGTGGAGCCATCTCGATACTGGACTGATAACTATTATTGTAAGCAAACTCGGCAAAAGGCAAGAACTGGTCCCACTAACCTCCGAAGTAAATCACACATGCCCTGAGATGTAATCCAAAAAGGATATAACATAAATCAAAAAGGATCATTAGCCAGTTTAAATCAAAAGAGGTCATAAGGAGGCGTGAGCCAACATATATACAGAACCGTAATCCATAATAACTACCACGTGTGTGTGCCAGGAAGTAGTGTCACAAGTCTTACGGGCATACTAATAGAATATACAAAAGATATAATATAAAATCCCACCGTCTGAAAGAAATAGACCCGAAATAAGAAAAAGAAACTCCATGGTGCTGCCGGAGATCGCCAGGAGAAGCAGCTCACCGTGAAGTCAGGTCTAACTATAATTAGAATCAAGCTCCGGTCTGACAACCAGAGCACCAATCTTAGAACCTTTACAATTAAGTACAGAAGCGTAGCATGAGTACCTAAATATAGATATGTACCCAGTGAGTATCCCGTCTAATCTCGAAGAAGTAATGACGAGAAGTTGACTTGACACTCACTATGGTCCAACAATATAATTTAACAGAATATGATGAAAACAGTAGGCATGTAAAGGTAGTGAAGCAGCAAATATATAAGGCACTGAAATCCAAGTAAATACTGGAAGTAAATAAATAATTACTACTTCATCTTCCCCAAAATATCTGTCAAATCAATATCCATGAATTCAGTAACAATTTATCATGTGCATACGGGATAAGGACAACCGGCCTGAGCCATAAAATAATCATATTTGTGCACTACCGAGGGTCGAACGACCCGAACTATAAGTTCAACTTTGCCATAAAGTACTCATATTTATGCATTGCCGACGGTCGAACAGCTCAAACCATAAGTGCATCTTTGCCATAAAGTAATCATATCAATGCACTGACGAGGGTCGAACGGCCCGAACCATAAGTGCATCTTTCAATCCGATGTGGCGTATGGCCCGCTCCCATGTGAGGGGGGGAAATAAGACTCCGCTCGCGGAATGTAAATTGCGAAGCGGTCACATGCACACCCCAATATTCTTTTTAAATTACTTTTCAGTGAACAATTCCTTAAAATTCCTCAAATTCCATGATCTCAGGGAAATAAGCCGCATGTAACATTAATTCATTAAGCATATAGTTCATTTCAAGGAAGACACAAGGCATGATGTGGACCTAACTACCCGGACATAATAATAATAGCCGCTACGTACGGACTCTCGTCACTTTGTATGTACGTAGCCCCCACAAACATCACACATAGAATTTAAATCACCTACGGGGACAATTCTCTCTTACGAGGTTAGAAATTTGACTAACCTTGTGTCGAATCTACTTCACGGACCAAGAACGCGCCCGAAACTCCAAACTCGTCTCCAAAGGACTAAAAAATAATCAAACGTTACGTAAATATATCAAATTATACTCAAAGCATGGAATTTTTCTACTTATTTAGTCAATTCATCATTCTTAAAGAAATCCTAAAATCTACCCCCGGGCTCGCAGGATTCTGAAAATTCTCGAAGGAAACACTCACCCATAACCTAAGGGTCGTTAATATATGATTTTTGTATGATTTCATAGCTAATTCACGGGTTGTTCTCTAAATGTTTTTTATAAAACCTAGTTTTTTACTCTAACCCTTGAATTTCCACTAATTAATGAGTTAATCTACCTAAGAATCCAAGTATTAGACTAAGTTCAGGGTAGGAATTACTTACTTCAAAATGGTTGGGTCGTTTGTCTCTCTTGCATGCTCAAAATCACCCCAAGGAAGAAGAAGAATGCCCAAAAATGTCTTAAGTGCCGTTTTAACACACACTTCCCAGCCATGGTTTCGCACCTGCGGCTCAAGGACCGCACCTACGAGCAATAGCTCACACCTGCGGAAAATGGGACAAGGTCCTGGGCTCGCACCTGCGGGCAGGAGTCCACACCTGTGGCTCCGCACCTGCGCGAAAGGGCCGCACCTGCGAGAATTGGGCAGCCCACCTAGGGATCGCACCTGCGAAGCTGGGACCGCAAGAGCGTTCTCGCACCTACGACTGGGGAACCGCACCTGCGGTCACACCAGAACAGGTTCGTGCACCAGCAGTTGCTTCAGCTGGTTTTTGGCCTCGTTTGGTGCCCAAGAGGAACCTGGGCCCACCCTTGCCCTCATCCAAATACACCAACAAGTCCTAAATCATAATACAGACACACGCGAGCCTTCGGAACACCCAAAACAATGCTAAAACTCAAAATCACACCTCAAACCCCCTAGAATCAAACTTAGGAACTTTAAGTTTCTTGAATTCGCTAACAATGCGCCGAACTGACCTATACTACTCAGAATGACATCAACTTTTGCAGGCAAGTCATAAATGACATGACCGAACTATTCCCGGTCTCAAAATTCCGTTCGGACCTCGATAGCACAAAAACACGTCCCAAACCACAATATGAACTTAAGGAAACTCTTATTTCGATATTGGGTGCTGAAATGCTCCCGGGTCATCCAAAACCCATTCCGAACATACGCCAAGTCCAAAATCATCATACGAAGCTACCGGAACCATCGAAACTCAATTTCGAGGTCGTTTACTAAAAATGTTGACCGAAGTCAAACTTGGCCAAAAGGCCAACCTTAAGGAACTAAGTGTTCCAATATCGCTCTAAACACTTCCGAATACCGAACCACCCGTCCCCGCAAGTCATAAATCACAATAAGCCACTATGGGGAGTTTCATTTAGGGGAACGGGGTCCGATAACACAAAACAACCGATCGGGTCGTTACATTCTCCACCTCTTAAACAAACGTTCGTCCTCGAACGGGTCTAGAATCATACCTGAATTGCTGAATAAGTGCGGATATCTGCTCCGCATGTCCTCCTCGGACTCCTAGGTCGCTTCCTCGACTGGTTGGTCCCTCCACTGGACCTTCACCGTAGAAACTTTCTTGTACCTCAAATGGCGATCCTGTCTATCAATAATAGCAATTGTCTCCTCCTTTTAGCCTAACCTCTCATCCAACTGAATAGTGCTGAAATCAACCACGTGAGAGAAGTCGGCGTGGTACTGTCGAAGCATTGATACATGAAAGACCGGATGAAATCCTGATAAACTGGGAGGTAAATCTAGCTCATAAGCAACCTCCCCAACACACCTCAACACCTCGAAGGGAACTATAAACCTCGGGCTCAACATGCCCTTCTTCCCGAACCTCATAATACCCTTCATCAGTGAGACCTTCAACAGAACCTTGTCTCCCTCCATATATGATACATCACGCGCCCTCTGACCCGCGTAAATCTTCTGTCTGGACTTTGCTGTGTGGAGCCTCTCCTGAATCAACTTCACCCTCTCCAAAGCATCCCTCACCAGGTCGGTGACATATAACTTAGCCTCGCCAGGCTCAAACCACCCGATAGGAGAACGACATCGCCAACATTACAAAGCCTCAAATGGAGCCATCTCGATGCTGGACTGATAACTATTATTGTAAGCAAACTCGGTCAAAGGCAAGAACTGGTCCCACTGACCTCCGAAGTCAATTACACATGCCCTGAGCATGTCCTCCAATATCTGAACTGTACGCTCCGACTGGCCATCAGTCTGAGGGTGAAATGTTTTGCTGAGGTCTACCTGGGTACCCATCTCACTATGCAATTCTCTCCAGAAGTGCGAGGTGAACTGAGGACCTCGATCTGATATAATGGACACCGGCACACCGTGCAACCGGACTATCTCCCGAATGTATATATGGGCTAACCTCTCAGAAGTATATGTAGTAGCTACAAGAATGAAATGTACCGATTTGGTCAATCTATCCAAAATGACCCAAACCGCGTCAACCTTTTGCAAAGTCCGAGGCAACCCAACCACGAAGTCTATAGTGATGCGCTCCCATTTCTACTCAGGAATGGGCATCAGCTGAAGTAGGCCTCCTGGCCTCTGGTGCTCATACTTCACCTGCTGGAAATTAAGACACCTAGTCACATTCTCCACAATGTCCCTCTTCATCCGCCTCCACTAGTAATGCTGCTTCAAATCACAATACATCTTCGTAGTACCAGGATCAACAGAATATCGAGAACTATGTGCCTCCTCTAGAATCGTCTCCCTCAGGCCATCAACATTAGGAACACATACACGGCTCTGAAGTCTCAGAACACCATCCTCGCCAATAGTAACCTCCTTGGCACCACCCTGTACCACTGTCTCCCGAAGCTCTGCTAAGCACGGATATCCGAACTGTCAGGCCTTAATCTCCCCTAATAACGAAGACTGAGCAACCACATGTGCTAAAACTCGTCAAGGCTCTGAAAGGTCTAATCTCACAAGGTGATTAGCCAAGGACTGAATGTCCAAGGCTAGAGGTCTCTCCTCTGCTACAATATAAGCCAAACTACCCATACTCTCTGCCTTCCTGCTCAAGGCATCTTCTACCACATTTGCCTTGCCCGAATGATAAAGAATGGTGATATCATAATCCTTCAACAACTCAAGCGATCTGCGCTGCCTCAGATTAAGATCTCTCTACTTGAATAAGTGTTGCAAGCTGCGGTGGTTTATATAAACCTCACAGGACACCCCATACAAGTAGTGCCTCCAAATCTTAAGAGCATGAACAACGCCGCCAACACCAAATCGTGCATAGGGTAATTCTTCTCATGAATCTTTAGCTGGATCGAAGAATAAGCAATAACTCTCCCTTCCTGCATCAACACACACCCCAAGCCAATGCATGAAGCGTCGCAATATACTGTGTACATCCCATAATCGGAAGGCAATACCAGGACTGGTGCAGAAGTCAATGCCGCCTTGAGCTTCTGAAAGCTCACCTCACACTCGTCAGACCACCGGAACGGGGTATTCTTCTGATTCAATCTAGTCAATGGAGCTGCAATCGACGAGAACCCCTCCACAAATCGGCGATAATAGCCTGCTAGGCCCAAAAAGCTCCTGATTTCTGTAGCTGAAGAAGAACGCGACCAACTCTGAACTGCCTCGATCTTCTGAGGATCAACCTTGATACCCTCTCCAGATACCACATGCCCCAAGAATGCTACAGAATCCAACCAGAACTCACACTTGGAGAACTTAGCATATAGCTTCTGTTCCCCCAAAGTCTGGAGCACAACTCTCAAATACTGCTCGTGCTCCCCAGGCTACGCGAGTAAATCAAGATGTCATCAATAAAGACAATGACAAAGGAATCAATATACAACCTGAACACCCTATTCATCAAGTCCATGAATGCTGCTGGGGCATTAGTCAAGCCAAAGGACATCACCAGGAACCCATAGTTGCCATATCTCGTACGGAAAGCAGTCTTCAGAACATCCGAGGCCCGAATCTTCAACTGATGGTATCCCGATCTCTAATAAATCTTAGAAAACACCCGAGCATCCTGCAACTGGTCAAATAAATCATCGATGCGCGGAAAGGGATACTTGTTCTTAATGGTGACCTTGTTCAACTGGCGGTAATCAATACACATCCACATGGACCCATCCTTCTTCTTCACGAATAGAACTGGAGCACCCCATGGCGATACACTCGGTTTGATGAAACCCTTAGCCAACAACTCCTCAAGTTTCTCCTTCAACTCCTTCAACTCTTTCGGAGCCATGAAGTATGGAGGAATATATATAGGCTGGGTGTTTGGAGCTAAATCAATGCAGAAATCAATATCTCGATCCGGAGGCATGCTTGGAAGGTCTGAAGGAAATAATCATCAAACTCTCAAGCCACTGGCACTGAATGAATCGTTGGAGACTTGGCGGTGGTGTCCTGCACATAAGCAAGATAGGCCAGACAACCCTTCTCGACAATATGTCGAGCCTTCAGGAATGAAATAACCTGGTAGGCTGCACTAACTGAGGAACCTCTCCACTCCAGCCTAGGCGACTCGGGCATGGCTAAAGTAACTATCTTGGCATGCCAATCTAGCACGACATGATAAGGAGATAGCCAATCCATGCCTAGAATAACCTCAAAATCAACCATGTCGATCAATAAAAGGTCCGCTCTGGTCTCGAATCCATAGAATTTGATCACACAAGACCGATAGATCCGGTCTACCACCATAGAATCGCCCACAGGATTGGACACATATAGGAGAACCCAAGGACTCGCGAGGAGCATCCAGAAAATGAGCAAATAATGATGAAACATATGAATAGGTAGATCCTGGATAAAATAATACTGAAGTCTCTCTACCATATAGTGAGATAATACCTGTGATCACGGCGTCTGAGGCCACTGCATCTGATCTAGCCGGAATGGCATAGAATCTAGTTGGAGTACCGGAAGACTGAGCTCCACCAGAGTGAACAGGAGCTGCCTGACCTCCCCCTGATTGGCCTCCACCTCTAGGATAACCCCTGCCGACCTGTCCTCCACCTCTAGGTGTCCGGACTGCTGGTGATGGACCCACCGGCTGATAACCCAGCTGCACGGCCTTGCCTCGAAACCTAGGACAATGCCTCTTCATATGACCTGGCTCCCCACACTCGTAACAACCTCCAGGTACCATAGTCTGCTACACCGAAGAAGAACCCTGAATGGCCGGAGGGCGATGTGAGCACTCTGGCATAACACTGAAGTAGGGGTTGGAGGATCTCAAATGACTGGGATAACCACTGGGTGAACTCTGAATGGCTGGAGGACGATAGGAACGCTCTGGCATGGCGCTGAAATGAGGCCTCGCTGGAACACCTCGGTGAGGTGGTGGAGTTGTTGAATATGAAGGCCTGCTGGGCTGACTACTGATAAACTAACCTCTGCCCCTAACTGGGGCACCTCTGAAATCTCCAGAGAAGCCCTCTTGTCCTACTACCCCTGCTCCCTACTCCTCGACCGATACCCCTCGATCCTGCGAGCAATCTCTACCACGAGCTGATAAGGAGTACCTATCTCCACCTCTCAGGACATGGTGGACCTAATACATGGATGAAACATAGCCACAAATATCCGCACCCTCTCTGTATAAGTAGGTAGTATCATAAGTGCATGACGAGACAACTCTGAAAATCTGGCCTCATAATTTGTCACTGACATTTGTCCCTGCTCTAGCCGCTCAAACTGATACCACAACTCTTCCCTCTTAGAGGGTGGGATATATCTATCTAGAAAAATCTACGGGAACTGCTCCCAAGTGACAGGAGGAGAATCTACTGGCCTGCTGAGAATATAGGACTGCCACAACCTACGAGCTCTGCCCTCCAACTGGAAAGTAGTGAAATCCACTCCATGGGACTCTAGTATCCTCATGTTGTGCAGTCTGTCCCTGCATCTGTCCACAAAATCCTGGTCATCCTCGCCTCGCTCACCCCCGAGGACTGGAGGGTGCAATCGAGTCCATCTATCCAATAACTTATGCGGATCGTCGTCCGCAGCTGGTCTGGGCTTAGGTGCTGCTGCAACAGGATGGACCCCACCCACGGGCAGTGTACCTGGGGTATAATGTAATGTTGTTGTCTGGCCTGCAGCCTGGGCAGTAGGGGTTTGGACTCCTCCTCCCTCCTTAGAAGCGAAAGGATCTGCTGGAAATAAACTAGCATGCGACATAATGTCCATAAATCTCATCATACGGCCTATGACCTCCTGGAATCCTGGCGCCGTCATGAAGTCTACTGGAGCAGGATCTGCTGGGGGCACCTCGTCCTGCTCCTCTATGATAGGATCCTGTGGTGGTGGTGCAACCGGAATAGATCTGGGACGCCTTCGTCCTCTACCTCGGGCCGGTGCCATCCCCCGACCTCTGCCACAGCCTCGAACAACGGGGGTAGCGGCCCCTCCCAGGTCTGGAACATCAGATGCACGCGTCCTCACCATCTGTGAGAGAATAGAAGAATGAGATTTAGTAAACCATCGACTGCATGATAGAATAAGAATAAAGTGAGGTTTCCAAACACCCTATAGCTTCCTTAAGATAAGTACAGACGTCTCCGTATCAATCCGCAAGACTCTATTGGGTTTGTCCGTGACTCGTGAGACTTACGTGAACCTAGTGCTCTAATACCATGTTGTCATGACCCAAAATCCTAACTCAGGTTGTGATGGCGCCCAACAGCAGGTTCGGGCAAGACAACACTCAATTTACTAAGGGTTCTTTCTTATTTGATTAAGCATTTCAACATATACCAAGTTTTAAAGCTTATAACATAAATCAAAAAGGATCATTAGCCTGTTTAAATCAAAAACGGTCATAAGGAGGCGTGAGCCAACATATATACAGACCCGTAATCCATAGTAACTACCACGTGTGTGTGCTAGGAACTAGTATCACAGGTCCTACGGAAATACTAATAGAATATACAAAAGATATAATATACAGTCCCACTGTCTGAAAGAAATAGACGGAAAATAAGCAAAAGAAACTCCGTGGTGCTGCAGGAGATCGCCAGGAGAAACAGCTCACCGTGAAGTCAGGTCCTACTATAATCAGAATCAAGCTTTCGTCTAGCAACTAGATGCACCAGCCTCAGAACATGAACAATTAAGTACAGAAGCATAGCATGAGTACATAAATATATATGCACCTAGTGAGTATCCCGTCTAATCTCGAAGAAGTAGTGACGAGAGGTCGACTTGACACTCACTACGGTCGAACAATATAATTTAACAGAATATGATGAAAACGGTAAGCATAAAAAGGTAGTGAAGCAGCAAATATATAAGGTACTGAAATCCAAGTAAATACTGGAAGTAAATAAGCAATTACTACTTCATCTTCCCCCAAATATTTGTCAAATGAATATCCATGAATTCAGTAACAATTTATCATGCGCATACGTGATAAGGACAACCGGCCTGAGCCATAAAATAATCATATTTGTGCACCGCCGAGGGTCGAGCGACACAAACCATAAGTGCAACTTTGCCATAAAGTACTCATATCTATGAACTGCCGAGGGTCGAACGACCCGAACCATAAGTGAATCTTTCAATCCTCTGTGGCGTACGGCCTGCTCCCATGAGAGTGGGGGAAATTACACTCCGCTTGCGGAATGTAAATTGCGAAGCGGTCACATGCACACACAATATTCTTTTTAAATTACTTTTCAATGAAAAATTCCTTAAAATTCCTCAAATTCCATGATCTCAGGGAAATAAGCCACATGTAACATTAATTCATTAAGCATATAGTTCATTTCAAGGAAGACACAAGGCATGATGTGGGCCTAACTACCCGGACATAATAATAATAGCTGCTACGTACAGACTCTCGTCACTTTTCACATACGTAGCCCCCACAAACATCACACATAGCATTTAAATCACCTATGGGGACAATTCCCTCATACGAGGTTAGAAAGGAGACTCACCTCGTGTCGAATCTACTTCCGGGACCAAGAGCGCGCCCGAAACTCCAAACTCGTCTCCCAAGGACTCAAAACTAATCAAACGTTACGTAAATATATCAAATTATACTCAACGCATGGAATTTTCCTACTTATTTAGTCAATTCATCATTCTTGAAGAAATCCCAAAATCCATCCCCGCGCCCGCATGCTCGGATTCTGAAAATTCTCAAAGGAAACACTCACCCATAACCTTAGGATCGTTAATATATGATTTTTGTATGATTTCATAGCCAATTCACGGGTAATTCTCTAAATTGTTTTATAAAACCTAGGTTTTAACTCTAACCTTTGAATTTCCACTAATTAATGAGTTAATCTACCTAAGAATCCAAGTATTAGACTACGTTCATGGTAGGAATTACTTACCTCCAAATGGCTGGGTCATTTGTCTCTCTTGCATGCTCAAAATCACCCCAAGGAAGAAGAAGAATGCCCAAAAATGGCTTAAGTCCCATTTTTAACACACACTGCCCAGCCGTGGTTTCGCACCTGCGGCTCAAGGGCCGCACCTGCGGTCTCGCACTTGCGGAAAATGGGACAAGGGCCTGGGCTCACACCTGCAGGTAGGAGTCCGCACTTGCGGGAAAGGGCCCGCACCTGCGAGAACTGGGCAGCCCACCTGGGGGTCGCACCTGCGAAGCTGGGACTGCAGGAGCGGTCCCGCACTTGCGACTGGGCAACCGCACCTGCGGTCACACCAGTACAGGTGCACTAACAGTTGCTTCAGCTGGTTTTTGGCCTCGTTTGGTGCCCGAGAGGCACCTGGGCCTACCCGAGCCCCCGTCCAAAAATACCAACAAGTCCCAAATCATAATACGGACTCGCTCGAGCCTTCGGAACACCCAAAACAACACCAAAACTCAAAATCACACCTCAAAAACCATAGAATCAAACTAAGGAACTTTAAGTTTCTTGAATTCGCTAACAATGCGCCGAACCGACCTATACTATTCGGAATGACACCAAATTTTGCAGGAAAGTCATAAATGACATAACAGAACTATTCTCGATCTCGGAATTTCGTTCGGACCTCGGTAACACAAAAGCACATCCCAAACCACAATATGAACTTAAGGAAACTCTTATTTTGATATTGGGCGCTCAAATACTCCCGGGTCAACCAAAACCCATTCCGAACATACTCCCAAGTCCGAAATCATCATACGAAGCTACCAGAACCATCAAAACTTGATTCCGAGGTCGTTTACTAAAAACATTGACCGATGTCAAACTTGGCCAAGAAGGCCAACCTTAAGGAAATAAGTGTTGCAATATGGCTCTAAACACTTGCGAATCCCGAACCACCAATCCCCACAAGTTATAAATCATAATAACCCGCTATGGGGAGTTTCATTTAGGGGAACGGGGTCCAATAACACAAAACGACTGGTCGGGTCATTACAAAAGCCTCAACTCGGCGCCAAACAATCCGAAACTAGACAAATATTATATAAATTAATCAATTTACACTCACAAGTTCATAATTTTTCTATTATAGAAATTACCCAACCCAAATAGGAAGATTCCTAAAATTCACTCTCAGGCCCACGTGCCCGGATTCCGGAAATTTTCAAAGATAAATGTTATCCATAACCTCACAAACTCAAATATATAACTTCTACCCAATTCCATAATCATTTTCGTGGTTAAATATCATTTTTATCACAACCTAGGTTTTTCAACAATCTCCTAAAATTTCTACATTTTACATGTTAAAATCTTAATCTATGTATTAAACTTACATTGGATAGGAATGACTTACCTTGAATAGCTAGGTGAAAACCACTCTCCAAGAAGATCCAAAATCGGCCAAGGAAATTAAAAATGAGAGAAAATGGCCTAAGTCCCATTTTTAAAACAAGTCTCTGCCAGGGCATTCCTTTTTCAAGATCGCAGAAAAGCCATCGCGATCGCGAAGGCAATCTGCCCAGGGCCCAGGAAAAAAAATCGCAAACGTGAGGTCCCACACGCGAACGTGAAGGCTGACAAGACTGAGCTTCACGAATGCGGGATCCAACTCGCGAACGCGAAGAAGAAGGAGCTCACAACCCCTCCCCTCAGGACCATCTCCCTATGCAAATGCCGGCCTCCTCAGATGAACGCGGAGGTCACATGTCCCAGACCTTCGCGAACGTGGGCAAGGGGTCGCGATCGTGATAGCGTAGAGAAAAATCTTATTCCTTCACATTTTCCTTCTCCGCAAATGCGGCACAGTCCTCACGATCGTGAAGAAGCAAACCAGAACCAGCACGCCAGATTTATGGGACTTAGCTCTGGGCGGTCCGAAACTCACTCGAGCCACCTGGGACTCTATCAAAATGCACCAACAAGTCCATAACCATACTAGGAACCTGCTCGAACTCTCAAAACACGAAAAAAAATATCAAAACTAAGAATTACACCCCAAAACCAAATTGAATCAATTATGAATTTCAAGTTTCCAACTTGCTCCGAACGCTCCGAATTATACTTGGACTACTCGGAATGACACCATATTTTGCGTACAAGTCTTAACTCACCATACAGAACTATTCGCAGGCTCGAAATCCAAAACGGGCCTCGATAACACCAAAAAATACTCCAAGCCAAACTAAAGAACTTGAAAACCTTCAATTCTCCAACTTACAATATTAAGCACTGAAATGCTCCCGGGTCATCCGAAACCCGATCCGAACATACGCCATAGTCCAAAATCATCATACTAACCTATTGGGACCGTAAAATCCCAGTTCTAAGGTCATTTAATCAAAACATTGACTCAAGTCAAACTTAACCATTTTAAGCCAATGTTAAGGAACTAGGTGTACCGATTTCAATACGAACCCTTCAAAACCCAAACTAACCATCCCCGCAGGTCATAAAATAGTAAAAGCACATACAAGGAGTTTTAATTTGGGGAACGAGGATCTAGAAAGTAATATGACTGGCCGGGTCGTTACAATATCCCTGCAAAGAATGTTCTATTCCGTATTGATGTCCTAGTTGGACAATCTTCTAATGTCATAGCTAATGAATCAAAAGCATGCCTAAAGCGTGGCATACCATTGGGTTCTAAGTATCAAAATCCTAGTAAAAGAAAAATAAAAAATCAAGATGAAACTACGAAAGAATCTCTGTCACGACCCGAAATTCCCACCTTCAGGATCATGATGGTACCTAACATTTGCAAGCCAATGTTAGAGAACCATTAAGACAATTGTTATTAAATTTCAATAAATAAATTCAGTTAAGTCAAATTGAAATAAAACCGAGTGCATAATAACATAAATACCCATAATATCTACTACAATTAGGATCTAGAGTCACAATTCACGAGGCTTCTAGGATTTTCTACAAACAGAGTCTGAAGGAAATACAACTTTTTGAACAAAAAAAATTAAAATAGAGAAAATAGAAGAGGACTTCAAGGTCTGCAAACGCCACCCGATCTACCTCGAGTCTCCAATGAGCAAATTCAACTTGAAACACCTCACGAACAGCTGGCCCAATGCCAAAATTTGCACAAGAATTGCAGAGTGTCGTATGAGTACAACCGGCCCCATGTACTCTATAAGTGCCGAGCCTAAATTGACGAAGTAGTGACGAGGCTAAGGTAGGTCACTCACATTATACCTATACGCATTATATAATAAAGACATAAAAGGAAATACAGAACGAAATAAGGCAGTCAATTGAAAATAATAGCTACTCAAGAAATAAGCCAGTGACGTACAGAATTACCAATCCTTAGAATTCAGATGAAATACAAAAAAAAATCAACACAGCTCAAGGAAATAGAAACACATAGTTTGTTACGACGCGCAACCCGATCCCACCGTACATCACATAATCCTCCCTTATTTCACTGTAACAATAATAAATAATATGTATATATGTTGCGGCGTGCAACCCGATCCCACCATATAACAATATCAGTGTCATACTTCACCTTTGTTTCATCACAACATTCCACCCTTATTCCACCTGTTGTGCCGTGCAACCTGATCCCATCGTACAGTACAAAGTCACCTTCATTCCACCATATCAATCCACCCTTATTTCACCAGTCGTGGCATGCAACCCAATGCCGCCTTATCAGTATCAAATACTCAATGTGCACAATCAAATTAACAATTCAAACCACGAAAACCATTACGATCAATAAATACCAAACTGAACCAAAAAGGAAACCTTGTACAACACAGGAATCTACATTAGTAATACTACACAGCGAGACCAGTCCAGTAATTGACAGTTAGAAGGCACAAGAACGTTAGTTTAAGCAAATAGTAGGGAATCATGAAACTCTGAAAAGATCTAACATCATTAACAGGAGAAGATATCGATTAACATGTAGCAAGTAAGCATGGAAAGCATTTAGGGCATATAGCATTTAAGGCAGGGAAGGAGATAATTAAAGAACAACGGAAAAATTAAGGAAAATAATAAATTCGATGGCGTATAAGCACTCGTCACCTTGCATATACGCTGATCACATGGAATTCACAGAGCACATAGTCCGAGGGTTCCTAATTCCCTCAAGTCAAGGTTAGACTCAACACTTACCTCACTCCAAAGATCACTCAAAGCTCAACCACATCTTTTCCTTTCAAACAAGCCTTCGAACCAACATATCTAGCAAATTACCAACCAAACGATTCAAAATAAACATTAGGAATTACCTACGATTGAAAAAATTTCAATTTAGGTCATTATTGAAAAAGTCTACAAAAGTCAACTCCCGGGCTCGTTTGGTCCAAACCTAAAATTTGGACCAAAACTCGATTACCCATTCACCACTAAGCCCCGGTTATGTAATTTGTTTGGAAATCCGAACTCAATTTGAGGTCGAATTCCCAATTTTACCAAAATTCCTAATTCTACCCAAACCCCAATTTCCACCTTGAAAACACTATATTTTAGGTTGTAATCTTAGGAAATGTAAAGAAATGTTGAATGAAAGGAGGAAGGGTTATATGAAAAATCGCCGCTAGGGTTTTCTAGTTTGAAAATTTGAAAAGAAAAATCCTGTCAAGTTCAGATTTTACCTAGCTACAGGTGTCGTAATTTCGAACTCCGCAAATGCGAGAAACTCTTCGCAATTGCGAAGTCTCAACATTCATGTTGCCTTCACGGATGCTAAAAAATTCTCCACAAATGAGAATCAGAGGGGATCGCAATTGTGACCCCAGCAAATGCGAAAAATCCACCCCATCCCACTGCTTGCAAATGCGATGGTTTCTTCGCAAATGCGCGGCTCGCATTTGCGAGCCAGGCCTTGCAATTGCGAAGTATGTAGGCCTTATGCACCAGAAATTCATTAAGTTCAAAAACACTCTGTAGCATATGCGAAACTCACACGAGCCGTTGGGGCTCTAAACCAAATATGCACACATGTCTAAAAACATGATATGAACTTGCTCGCGCGATCATATCGCCAAAATAACACCTAGAACTATGAATTTAGCATCAAACAAAAGGAACTTTTCAAGAAAACTCATGAACTTCTATTTTAACAAACGGATGTCCGAATCACGTCAAACCAATTTCGTTTCTCACCAAATTTGATGTACAAGTCATAAATATAGCACCGCTCTCAGGTTGGGCAGTCAGGGTCGCAGAAGGGCAATGACTCATTCTGAGGAACCTATACCAAGCTCCGAAACAAACTACGGACCCAGTATCAACAAACTCAAACGTCGGTAAATTCTTCAAAATCATTAAATATTTAGACTTTTAATTTTGAAAAATATCAATAAATCGAGCTAGAGACCTCCGAATTCGATTCCGGGCATACGTTCAGGTTCCATATCACGATACGGACCCACCGGGATCGTCAAAATACGGATCCGAGTTTTTTTGCTCAAAACGTTGACCAAAGTCAATTCAAAATAATTTTTAAGGAAAAATTTCATATTTTATCAGTTTTTAAAATAAAAGCCTTTTGGAAAAAATACTTGGACTGCCGAGGCAAATCGAGGAAGGATTAAAGAAGCTACTAGAGGCTTTGAAACACAGAATTAGGTTCTAAAACTCTCGATGACCTATCGCGTCATCACAATCTCCACCTCTATAACTATCACGACCCAAACCAATGGGCCACGATGGGTACCCAGTACCTTACTCAACCGAGCACCAACATAATGTATCTTTTCATGTCATACTATCATAGATAACTGGGTCGGAGAGGCTGCTGAGAAATAGGTAGAATACAACAGGTAATTCCAACTTATACATAAGACCTATGGGCCTCTAGGACCAAATTAACCACTTGAACACTGAACATAGGCCGGAAAGGCCATATAATCTTTTACATACATGACATCTGTCTACAAGCCTCTAAGAATACATAATTTTCATAAAGGTCGGGACAGAGTCCCGCCATACCAAACAATACACATCTAACTCATACTAACCAAACAAGCAACTCCGAAGCAAATGGAGCACACTAATATCTTCCGCTGAGGTGATAGCCTACTTGGAAGGCTCTCGACCTATCTATCGGGACACGCGGGCATGAAACACAGCGTCCCCAGGAGAAAAGGGATGTCAGTATGAATAATGTACTGAGTATGTAAGGCACATAAATAAGTGCATAACAGACATGGAGGAAATGTAAAGTAAATGACTCCACCTGTAAGTATGAATAACTTTATAAATCATGAAATAATTATAGTATCATGCATATGCGTATGAATGTCATGTCGTGCATAGGTACATGTCTCATAACATCATCAGCCTCTGAGGGCATCCCATCACATCATCTTGGCCACTATGGGCAAAATCATCAACGTATACCAGCTGATCAGGTGATGGTGCGTATATAACGCCACAACCTTTCCCATATACACATATATATATATATATATATATATATATATATATATATATATATATNTGCGTATATAATGCCGTCTGAGTCATGGATTAATGTACATGTATAAATGCATGAAATGCATAAGAAATACGTTAATAAGGTTTTCTCAGAATGCCATAAAAATCAATATGCCTTTCGGATGAACATTATCAAATAAGTATTTTTCTGGGACCCATGAACAGAAGATAATAATAATTCACATGGGGAATCAAGAATATAGACACCCCTAGTATTTCTATGAATAGAGTAATTTATGGAAACTATGCATTTGCTCGTTTCTTCTGTATAATTTCGATCATGCCAAAAAGAAAGAAGGGATGGTCTTAACATACCTGGAGTAAGGAATAATCCGTATGATATTCTGTTGAAGTAACTCACGTCACTATGAGGATAGATATATATGTCATTTCAGTCAAAGGAACATACATATAATCACAAACATCACTTTCTTAATTGAACTAGCTTTTGCTCCTCACATAAGAAAGTTATTTCCATGTTTTTAAAGAACTAATATGTTTTGCTTCATCTATCATTATATCTCTCCTTGAACTATGGACTTTGTAAACCACTCCATTTGTGAAAATCTTTTTTTTTTCTCCAGCAAAATCTTTGCCTCATATTATTTGAGCTTATACATTACAATACTCAATTGTTCATCATAAAACCAGTGCCCCCGACAAATGTCCATTTATGAAACAAATATAACTTTATAGTACTTCCTCAACCCATAATAGACACTCGATTAGTCTAGATCCAAAACTAAGAGAAATTTCATGACTAGATCATTTTACTAGAGTCACATGGAGATGTGTCTGATTGATAGTTTCAAACAAACGAAAGTAGCTAGTTGAAATATGCCATAGGATATTAGGATGATAAAAAATAGTGTTATTTATATTTAATGATGTGGGGGGGGGGGGGTTGTATCATTATCAAAATTAGTGGGCTCTATTTTTTTTTGGATGACTAATCTACAATACTTACAAACCATGCCACCTTGATACATGACTTTAAGAGTAATTATTTTGAAAAGGATGGGGATGCCACGTAATACCCTTGTTGAGGGATTTAAATTTTATCCAATAATCAATTAGGTAATATTCCTCTACTCGATAATTAATCAATTATCTGCATAATTAAGATTATCTCAAATTACTTAAAATTTTACTTATTTTTAATACACTTTATACATCATACTATAATATACTTTACTATCATGATCATGTGATACCTTGTATGGTACTACTCTAAAAATACCGGGTATTTAGCTCGGGCCGTATTTTATCCCAAAATGCCAAATTTCAACGAAATTCATTTTCTTCGACTCGCTTCCTCTCTCACCTTCACAAATTTACTCATCACTTATAATCTTATAATCTCCCAAATAATCTTTTCCTTGGGCTCATGTAAATTACCTTACGACAAATTCAACGTACAATACTACAGGGTGCACTATCGTCGTAACTTAATGCTAAGAAGCACATCATCGTAATCTTGCAGGGTGTAACATCATTACCCCCTTTCGAACATTCGTCCTCGAATGTTGACTGATGCTCTTATCATTTTCATAACTTATAGCTCTTGTGAATACCTTAGTACTCTCCTTGCCATTTAAGCAGTTGCTATGTAAATAAATCCAAAGTCTAGGGTATTCCCCCCTTTTGTTTTCTTGCTCGTATCATTACTTGTGGTCGAAATCTTTCTAATCTCGCAAATACTGCTACCTCCTGTCATGCAGCCTGTATGACACTGGCTTTGTAAGTGCGCTTATGTGATTCATTGTTCTTTTTTTCCTTTTACCTTTTAGTCAATATCTAGGACTTACTTGTAAACATATACAAGGCTTAATAGGATGCCTCTCTGGGCATCTATAGGCGTACTGAAGTTCTTCGCTCGATACTTTGTAGAACTTGCGAATATGGCCATATCTTATTTCATAGATCTGGTTATCCATTCGTATGGCTTTACTGCATCTACATGGGTCATACTGTACCATAATTTTTACTTCAATTTATAATTACTGAGGTATGCTTACCAAACTCCAGTTAATTTTGTTTCCTAACCTTTAGGTATAAATCTCAGTCCTTTAATGCTCCTTCATTACCGTTCGTCTTAAGAAGGATGGCGTAACCTCATGTCATACCCTGTAACTTGTATCTGCCTATTGTTGATTCACCTCAATGTTGATATACAATTCTCCACTTGAAGACTTGAAACTTCTTACGTAATACATTGTCGCTAGGGCTTACGTTGCATTAAGGAATATTTGAAGTGATTTCCATAATCGTATTTCATAGTGTCTCAATGTGATTCACCTTATGGGGGGTATCCTTGTCACACCCCAAAATCGAGGGACACGATCGGCACTCAACCGGGTGACCCCAGCCAAGCGAACCTGATTTTCCTTTCCTATCCCACGCGTTACCCCGTGATTTCAATATACATCATTCAAGTAAAATATCCATTTATAACTTAAGCATAAACTTTCAACTTGAATTCACTTCTAATTTTTATCATTACTAACAACATTAACATTACAACATTAACAACGTGGACCACGATTCCAAATCGTACGCTTACTACCCAAAATACATATATATTTTCCCCACATTGTGTCTACGGAGCCTCTACAAGTACAAAAGATTTATATACTACTTTCCGGCAACAAGGCCCCGGGTATACCTTACACTACACCATAAACTCAAATTATGGTGACATGAGCCACACGTGGCCCCGGAAGGAAGTGGGGCTCACCAGAACAGCTGACGGAAGGGAGAGGAGGCACTACTGACGGTGGGCTGAATTACCTGTTGTAGAACCACCTACATTTATATAAGAAAATGTAGTTCCCCCGGCAAAAGGGACGTTAGTACTGTGGAATAGTACTAGTATGTATGAACAAACTTTATCCCAGTACAATCAAACAATACACAAGTAAGAAACAGTAATAGAACCAATCAATCAATGCACGTGGAAAAGTACAACCAAATCATCAAGTTTCACAATCTCTCTTTTTCCCCTTTCAACATTACCATATTCAAGAGTTTCCCCGATTTTTCATTTCGATGATGATAACGATCACATTCCGTCCTTATTACCTCGGCCACCCTTACTCCCTTGGTCACCTTTATTAACTCGGACACCCTCATTACCTCACATCTCATCATCCTTATTAGTTCATGTTGCGGCACGCAACCCGATCCCACCCGATAATCATATTCTGTAACAATTAACCACAAACAATCTTTCATTCATTAACACATACTTTCATATCGATACTCTCGAGCATTTACGAGCTTTGTACATAATAAGACAGGCACATCAATACACCTTTCACAACCTCATATAGCACGGTAATATGACAATCAACTAGGAAAATCAGAGCATAGAATCTTAAGTCTCAATACATTTGAACAATCAATTCACATATTATCAACAAGGTACACATGTAGTATGCTCGGACCCAACAAGGGGATTCTACAAAGGTTAAAGTTAGCCATACGTACCTGGGGTCGAAATCCCTTTCTAACTTTACTCTCAAATCATTGGACCGACTAACACCTTCAATCTAATTAACAATGCGGCACATTTAAACTTAGAATTAGGAATCATGAACATGTCTTGAACTCATTTGAGCTTTCTATCAAACACTAGGTGTTCCTTTAGATTAAATAACCCCTTTTTAGTGAAAGGTTACTCCAACCTATTTTCCTTTACTAGATTATGATAAATTGGGTACATGCATTGATCACGCTCAACTATGTCTTGTAGAAGACTAAGCGGGCGTTGCAAATATAATCCTGGGGTATTATGCCCAGAGTCGATCCCTCAGGGAATTGACGTATCAAGCAGGCTGTTTAAATTAGTACTCAGCTGTCATCTGATGTTGTTTAAGTTACTAACACTAATGATTAAAAGTAAAGATTAACTATACTAAAGTATAAACAATTGTAATAAAATCTAAGGTTATAGTTTCCCCCGCTGGTGAACTTACTTCTCGGATACTTCGTATAGCTTGATTAATTGTCTCTATCAATCATGAACACTCTATCTACCATAAATCTCTCTCAAGTAATTATGATAATTTACTAGACGCACTCTCTCAAGTTACGCTAGCTAGATTGCATTACAGTTCACTTAGATTGCACCCGAAGTATCGTTATCTCTAATCCAACCTCTAAACCCTCGGTTATGACTTTCGTCTATACTCTGGGAGTGGTGTTGTTCAAACAATTACCTAAATATGCACTCTCTCTCAATTAGATAAATACTAAATAGGCACAGCTAATTGAGGGCCCTTCAATCAACTACAACAAGAACGTAGTTGAAC
>ML429697.1:0-67119 GCA_005239525.1 Nicotiana knightiana
ATATATATATATATATATATATATATATATATATATATATATATATATATATACACGTGTATAACGCCGTTTGAATCATATATATATACATACATATATATATGCGTATATAATACCGTTTGAATCATATTTCAGCCACTGTTGGCAACATCATCATCATATACCAGCTGATCAGGTGGTGGTGCGTATATAACGCCGTAACCTTTTTCCATATCCCATATACTTATATTTACATATATACACGTATATAACGCCATTTGGTCATGGGTCAATGTGCATATGTAAATGCATGAAATGCATATGAAATACGTCAATAAATCTCTCGGTATGTCATAAGCCCATTATGCCTCCGATTAATATCATGAAATAAAATTTACCAACATACGTATTTTCGAGACCCATGAACAGAAGATAATAATAATTCTCATGGGGAATCAAGAATATAGACACCCCTACTATTTCTATGAATAGAGTAATTTATAGAAACTGTGTATTTGCTCGTTTCTTCAGTATAATTTGGACCATGCCAAAAGAAAGAAGGGATAGCCTTAACATACCTGAACCGGTTTCTTTTGCAAAAACACGTAACGGCGGATCGATATAGGAAAAAATTCAAATGATCTTCTTGAGAAAGATTGTACCGCGCTTTCTTTGAATTAGCATTTCATGTTGGACCTTGTAGCATATCAGAGAATTTCACGTTTGGACATTGTAATATTTCAGAGAGTTTTCCACATTTGGACATTGTAACCTTTCAGATAATCTCACCTTCTGGATATTGCTATTTTACTTTAATAATGTGGGAAGATGGCCCCTTTTTCTTAAAGATAGTGGCCCTCACTTTGATGGTTTAGTTGGACACCAATTTCCTTCAAATTTTTGCCACATTTCGTGTGACATTAGTAGTCACTAGTTTGCACCTATTATGTTGGCACGTATTTTTTGTAAGGCTTATCCAACCAATTATCCACTTATTCCTTAGTTACATGTTAATCTTCCATCAAAAATCCATAATTAACCAAATATCTACATAATTGAGAATTATTTTAAATTACTTAGAATACCACTCATTTTAACACATCTTATACACCTTACTATCATGGTCATGGGGTACCTTGTGTGGTACTAGTCCATAATTATCAGGTATTTTAGTTCGGGCCGTATTTTATCCCAAAATGTCAAACTTGGACGAAAATTCATTTTCTTTGACTTGCTCCCCCTCTGACATTCACGAATTTACTTATCACTTGTGAAATAGCATAATTCTTATAATTCCCAAATAATCTTTTCCTTGGACTGATGCCAATTACCTTACGACAAATTCAACGTAAAATACTGCAGGGTGTAACATCGTCGTAACTTATTACTGCGGAGCGTAATAATGTAAGTCGTAACTTAATACTGCAGGATGTAATATTGACGTAATATTACGGGGCGTAACATCATTCCCCCCTTTGGAACATTCGTCCTCGAATGTTGACTGATGCTCTCATCATTTTCGTAACTTATAGCTCTTGTGAATACCTTAATACTCTTCTTTCCATTTAAGCAGTTGCTCTGTGAATAAATCCAAAGTCTAGGGTATTCCCCTTTTAGTCTTTTTGCTCATATCATGACCTGTGGTCGAAATCTTCCTAATCTCGTAAATGTTACTACCTTTCATCATACAGCCTGTAAAATTTTTGACCTTGCAAGTGTGCCCAATCTCTACGATTCATATGTAGAGCTTGATAAGATGTCCCTTTGGGCATATATGAGTATAATGAAGTTCTTCGCTCGGTACTTTGTTGAATTCACGAATATTGCTATATCTCATCGCATAGGTTCGTTTAGCCATCCGTATGAATTTACTGCCATAACTCTTACTTTAATTTATCGTTGCTGAGGTCTGCTACCAAATTCCAGCTTACTCTCGTTGCTTATTCCATATGTATAAATTTAAGTCCTTTAATGCTTCCTCGTTACTGCTCATCTTTAGAATGACGGTCCAATCTCATCTCATACTTTGTGACTTTTGTCCATCTATTGTTGATTCACCTTAATATTGATCTACAATATATAACTGATAACTTGAAACTTCTTACGTAATACTTTGCCGCTAGGGCTTACGTTACCTCAAGGAATATCCGAAGTGACTCTCATAATCGTATTTCATAGTGTCTCAATGTAACACCTTATGGGGGGGTATCCTAAATTCGTGCCGCCAGCGAAATCTCTTCTTCTTCTCTTCTTTTTTTCTTTTCCTTCAATTCATTATTCAAACAAAGGCCCAAATATCATCCTTTATCTTTCACAATTATACCCTTATTTTATTCCCAGGTCAGTATTTCATTCCTTCGAAATGCTATTAATCTTCGAATTTTTTTGAGTTTATTAGGGCTGTAGTGAGCTTTGTCTAACATAGAGAAACTGTCTGCTCTTCTGGTATTCATGGGCTTAATCCTAAAGACTTATCCATTCTCGTCACTTTTTCACTTGTCTTTCCTCATCCTTACTTATGTTTTCTTAAAACTTTGTCAATCTACCATTAGTTTGCGACCTATACATATCCATTTATAAACTTTCCTTCAACTTTCTTGCACCATAGATTTCCTTATGTTATTCTGGAATGTCAAGCAAGACATCAGATCATCTCCAAATTTTCTCTATTCTCTTAATTAGATCTCTCATTACTTAGAAATCATAGGTTTCCGCTATCATTCTAGGTTATTGGATCCATGTGCTTATAGCCTTTTATCCAAAGTATGGACTATTCACGATCTTCTGCCTTTGAGTATCTTGTATGATGTTCACCTTTACCTTACTTACCTTAAAATCTCGCATTGTATCTTTTATATCTTTCATGACCTCCCTTCCATATAGATATAATTCACGTCCATTACTCGAAGCTCTATTATAATACTTGCACCTCTGGTGCCTATACAATCCGGTGGGAGCTCCATACTTAATTCTTATGAGGTTGGTATTTTTATAACTGGCTTTATCGTAGAGCCGTTATAGAATATGGTTGTTGTACTATCCCTTTGGTACCTTCTATTTTAAGGATGGTCCTGCGATGCTCTCAATCACAATTTCTATAATTTTCTAGGTCCAATAATCAAACTCTTGATTTACTTAGTTGATGTCACTCTTTAGTTTCCTCTTCTCTTTGATCAACCTTCGTGTAGGCTTAAGCTATCTTCTGATCTGTGGCTCATGGTATCAGTTATTACTTTAGCCTTTCATGGGCATTATGGAATATCCATGATACAATCTTCTAACAATTCAATCCTTTGTCTATGCCCTGGGCTTAATTCTTTATTTTAACTTATATCGGAGTCTTCTATGGTTGTATGATTATCAACAAATATGCTTCCTGGATAATGTTCCAAATTCTGGAGTGTATCCATACGTACTAACTGTCGATCATTGATCAAATAATTCATTTGTTCCATCTTAACTTTCTTTCAACATAAGCTATTACTTTTCCTGGTCGTCCTGCCCCCTTGTTACGTCCATACTTAGCTTATCTTAGTGCCCACACTTGCCAGAGTTTTCATACAACTCATATGGTCTCGAATATTAGTTGTAATTCTTACTTCCCGTTCATTAGCCACGGTAGGTGCCACTTTCCTTTGGAATGATTACAATGTTGTTGCAAGATTGTTGTTACATGACCATTTGCTCTTTAGGTCGTTGTGCTTAGGATGAAGCCTTCTTTCTTATCTCCTCAGCTAGTCTTTTGTTGTAGTACTTAGGGAGAACCCTTGACTTTCATAAAGCTGTGAGCTTATTACGTACCTTTTCTGATGTTCTTACTTGCCTATACTTATCTGTAGTGACTTATCTCTACGCCCTTGTGCTGGTATGGTTGTTTCTGAACTGATATTTTGACTGCCTTCCCAGTGGCACTTTATTTTATCCCCGTAACACTCATACGCTGTCTTTCGCTACCCCGACTCTTGTTTGAATATATCTCAAGTATTATAATGATATTCTTCGAGGTTGAACTCTCTATGCTGGGTTCTACTTTGTTTATCTCACACGATCTTATGACTCATTTATAACCTCCTGTTTAGCCATAACTGGAATCTTCCTGACTAATTACTAACTACTCGTTGGCCCATTCTCATATTAATATTCCTTTTAATCTTTCTTGGGTTATTTCCTTTGTCTTAACTTACGTCTCACACTGACTCCTTATTTATTAATAACAGCTCGGGCAGGAACCTTTACTTCCTCTCCTTGACGTCATGCTTGCACAATATTCTTGAATCGTAGCGTATCTATAAGATTTGGATAAATCCCATCTCATTCCTCTTTCATTTATCACATTCTTCCTTTACCATTCCATAGTCACTAGAACCACTTAATTCTGGCTTAATGCCACATTACTCCATATTCTCCCCTTTAGGGAAGTACTAAGAGTTGAAACTACGATGACCTACCTATAGATGGTTTACCTTTTCATCATTAGCATCTTCTCACATTACCGATGACCCTTACTTGCCTTGCGGTAATCCTTTTGTACCAAGGATAATGAAATTCCTTACTCGCGAGGGTGGCACTTAGTGTAACTGGCACACATAGTCCCTTAAGCTTAACTTTGCTCACATTGCTTGCCTTAGGGAAGTGTCTTCCTGAATAACCATTCTTTGAGTTTCTCATGAATCTTCCTCTGTGGTCCGTTCTATTATTGCCGGAACGCAATCTGAAGTTCTCATGATGCCGACCACCATCAAATCACTCAGTCCCTAATTCATGTTTAGTTTATATTTTTCATCCAGTCCATGCTGACTTCTATTACTCTGGGTCTAACTTTTTCTTCTGAATCACGTTAGCGTCGCGAACTTGTTACTCGAAGTGAGGATATGACGTTATATCTTATATTCTTTTGTTACCTCAAGGCCTGTCACTTCTCGTCTTTTTCTTCACTTGACTATCGACTCTGGAATATTGTCATCTTTTTGGCCTACCGTTGTCATCCATATATCACATCTTATTCTTAACGCTTCATTAGCTCTCTTCTTATTTCCTGCGTACATTTCTGTCTATCACTTTATTCTGAAAACTTCAACAAGATATTCTTTTGGTTTTAGTTCCCCTTTGCACCATCCACAAGTTCATTGGGTTTCCTAGCATTATCTCTCAACTAGGGACGGGATCCATACTAAGATAATATTTATTATTTTCAGGCTTCCAGTGCCTGTACTCATGTCTAGCTGTACTATTTTAGAGTGCACCATCTAGGTACCCATAAAGAGATCTATTAGAACATTTGCAATATCCTTCGGAAATGTCAACTGACGCAAACAATTCATCCATCATATCTTCTTATACTACTTCTGTTAACCCTCATAGGGCATATCTGGAATGGGTGCGACCAATTATATATGTACCTCTGTTACTATTGAATATAACTCAAAAGTTATGTTTCTCTGCCTCAATTATAAATTTTGTTAACCTTCATTAACTGGGTATCTCGTACCCTTTTTCATCTTGCTCCTTTTACTTACTAAAACTTGTACTTATCTTCTTAATCTCTCATTGTCCTTCACCATAATGATGGATATGCGTTCTTGCCATAAGGATTCTTATCAGGAAGCTTACACCTTTCAGTACACCCATGATCTGCTAAAAACCTCACATTTACTTATCGTAGGCATCATACAAAAAATTCAATTCCTCTGACTCAGCTTTTTCTCAACTATCTCTCTTTCCAACCTTCTTTCCGGATATAGGTATCGTCTTATTATGAATAGGATTTAGGAATTTGAATTCCTATGACTGAGCTCTACCACACGATCTAGAGTAAGAAGAAAGAGTGACAATCTTAAATGTCTTGTAGCCTCCTGCTTATAAGTGTGGTGCACGACACACCCATAAACAAGACTCTACTAGACACGGCTTGTAGACTCCCTAGGACAAAACTGCTCTGATACCACTTTTGTCACAACCCCAATCGATGGGCCGCGACGGGCACCCGGTACCTTACCCAACCGAGTATCAATGTAACGTATCTTTCTTATTACATCATTACATACACATGACATACGGGCCTAATAGGCCAACATAATCCTTTATAAACTCAAAACATAGGCCGGCCAGGCCGTACAATCGTTTATATACACGACATATGTCTACAAGACTCTAAGAGTACATAAATATCATAAAGGTCAGGACAGAGTCCCGCCTTACCAAACAATACGTGTCTAAATCATACTAAGCAACAAGCAACTCCGAAGCAAATGGGGCGCACCAACATCTTCCGCTAAGTTGATAGCCTACTTGGAGGGCTCTCGACCTATCTATCAGGACCTGCGGGAAATAAACGCAGCGTCCCCAGGCAAAAGGGACGTCAATACGAATAATGTATCGAGTATGTAAGGCACATAAATAAATACATAAGAGGCATGGAAGAGATATAGAGTAATTGACTCAACCTGTATGTCTGGATAACTCTGTAAATAATAAATTACTTTTAGCATCATGCATATGCGTATGAATGTCATGTCGTGCATAGGTATATGTTTCATAACATCATCAGCCTCTGAGGGCATCCCATCATATCATATCGGCCACTGTGGGAAAAATCATCATCGTATACCAGCTGATCAGGTGGTGGTGCGTATATAACGCCGTAACCTTTTCCCATATCCCAGATACATATATTTACATATATACGCGTATATAACGTCATCTGGGCATGGGTCAATGTGTATATGTAAATGCATGAAATGCATATGAAATACGTCAATAAAATCTCTTGGTACGTCATAAGGCCATTATGCCTCTGATTAATGTCATGAAATAAACTTTACCAACATACGTATTTTCTAGACCCATGAACAGAAGATAATAATAATTCTCATGGGGAATCAAGAATATAGACACCCCTACTATTTCTATGAATAGAGTAATTTATAGAAACTGTGTATTTGCTCGTTTCTTCAGTATAATTTGGACCATGCCAAAAGAAAGAAGGGATAGCCTTAGCATACCTGATCTGGTTTCTTTTGCAAAAACACGTAACAACGGATTGATATAGGAAAAAATCCAAATGATCTTCTTGAGAAATATTGTACCGCGCTTTCTTTGAATTAGCATTTCATGTTGGACCTTGTAGCATATCGGAGAATTTCACGTTTGGACATTGTAATATTTCAGAGAGTTTTCCATGTTTGGACATTGTAACCTTTCAGATAGTCTCACCTTCTGTACATTGCTATTTTACTTTAATAATGTGGGAAGATGGCCCCTTTTTCTTAAAGATAGTGGCCCCCACTTTGATGGCTTAGTTGGACACCAATTTCCTTCAAATTTTTGCCACATTTCGTGTGACATTAGTGGTCACTAGTTTGCACCTATTATGCTGGCACGTATTTTTTGTAAGACTTATCCAACCAATTATCCACTTATTCCTTAATTACATGTTAATCTTCCATCAAAAATTCACAATTAGCCAAATATCTACATAATTAAGAATTATTTTAAATTACTTAAAATACCACTCATTTTAACACATCTTATACACCTTACTATCATGGTCATGTGGTACCTTGTGTGGTACTAGTCCATAATTACCGGTTATTTTAGCTCGGGCCATATTTTATCTCAAAATGCCAAACTTGGACGAAAATTCATTTTCTTTGACTTGCTCCCTCTCTCACATTCACGAACTTACTTATCACTTGTGAAATAGCATAATTCTTATAATCCTCAAATAATCTTTTCCTTGGACTGATGCCAATTACCTTACGACAAATTCAACGTAAAATACTGCAGGGTGCAACATCGTCGTAACTTATTACTGCGGAGCGTAATATCACCGTAATGTAATACTGTCGGGTACAACACTGTCGTAACTTAATACTGTAGGACGTAATATTGGCGTAATATTGCGGGGCGTAACAATGATCACACCCAACTATATTTTATAAAAAGGATTAAGCGGTTATTACAAATATAATCCGGCTTACAAGTCGTGAACTAAGGCTCAGCTACATTTGTTCAATATCATTAAGAAGACAAGCTCTAATAAATTTCTAAGTTATATAGATTAAGATTCTTATATCTAACTAATTAACTAAGAAACTAAAGCGATAAATTAACAACTAAAGATAGTAAGGGTTGGAGATTAAATTTAGGAGGTCTAGAGTTATGATTTCCCCAAATGTTGGAATCCTTCCCGCTATGTTCCCTACAATTTCGCCTATGTATTCTTTACTGATCGTGAGCACTTTAGGGGCCGTAATTCTCTCTCGAGCATCTAAAATAATTTACTAGACATATTCTCTTGAACTACACTAGTTGGCTTTATCTAACCGCTCATTTATGACCACGTCAAAGCTTTGTTATTTCTAAACCTACCTTTAAACCCATTGTATTGATTTATCACATATGTTAGGAGTGACGTTGTTCAACAACCACCTAAATGTGTATCCTTTCTCAAGCAACACATAATAAATAGGCACAGTCAATCGTGGCCATTCAATCAACTGAAATAAGCACGTATTTGAATAAATAGACAAATTCAAAGGTTAAATTATATTAAAAGATAACAAGAATTCATCTTCCAAGAGGTTCGGTCAAAACCCTAGATAACAAATTAGCTATTCATAATAGTATGCATAACTACTGTGAGCACGTGATTTTTACCTACCATATAATCCTATACAAAATTCAATAAATTATTTAGTTTTATGATTTTTATTGACGAGCCACATGCAGGGAAACTTGCACGTGTGGTTCTGGCCGGGGATCCCGTTGAGTTCTTACCCTTTCATGTTGACAACTCAATTCATTCGATTACTACAGGGATGAACCCGGAAGGCTGGGGGGCGCCTTGCACGTCTTGGAAAAATCATGCTTTGTATCTGAAGCCTTTTTTTTTAGGATGCCCGGGAACAACTCCTAGGTCAATTAAGGATAAAATGTTGGCCCCTTGGGTCCCGTTCTCAATGAGACTCGTATATAGGGAATTAAGATAGGGAAGACTTTCCTCTGTAAAAAGGATTTCCTGGGGCATAGAAGGAGTTGATCCTGGTCGAGGTAAATGGATTTAGGAATTCATACCCGGTTCAAGGGAAAAGGCAAGGAACTTTCAACAGGCATGGTACGAGAGGAATTTGTGAATCAATTTTGCATTATGTAATCATAATTCGCCTTTTAAATTTGTAAATAATTTAAAGTGGCCTAATTAGGCGCGTAACCTTAATTATTATTGTAACTAATAATGAAATATAATAAATTAATTTAAATGTTTAATTTCTAGATTTAATCACTTTGTTTTAGCCTATTATGGAATTTGTTCTATAAATGATTGGGAGTATCAAATTAAATATTTTACTCTTAATTAATTGATAAATCAATGTACAAATTGGGCAAAATTAAGTTAGAACTAATAATTACACTTTTTCTTAGTTTAAACTAAATTGAAATTAATTAGTTAATTGTGAAATCAAGCCTAAATTCGGACCTGGGCTGATTTACCCAGGCCCAAAGCACCTCTACCTATCAAAAATATTCGGCCCAATCCCCTCTAACCCGGCCTGNGACCTGGGCTGATTTACCCAGACCCAAAGCACCTCTACCCATCAAAAATACCCAGCACAATCCCCTCTAACCCACCTGGCCCCCCATTACACCAAACGACCCCGTTTAAGTCACAGCAGACCCCAGCCGTTGATCTCCTAAAATCTAACGGCTGGGAACCCCCCAAATCCTAACTATAAAACTGTCCAAACCTTACCCCCACACCCCATTCGAACCCTAGGTATTACACCCCCCTATCTGTCTCTCTCGCTCCTCTGTCTAACCTCGCCAACCGCCGCCGCCTTGCGCCGCCTGGAAATCGCCTGCCGGCGGCGGAGTAGCTCCAAAACCCCTCAAAATGTCACCAGATGATCCTCTCCTCCTCCACAATCACCTCATGCCTTCAATCTCTCCAAAAACTCACCCGAAATCAAGCGATTTTAGATCTGAAATCCATAAAAAAACCTAATACCTTTAAAGTTCAAGTTTTCGTCGGCCTTGTGACTTAGACTCACATGAGTCAATGGCTCGTAACAATAGCCGTCGATTCATGCTAGTCGAAGTCACCTTTGAGTTCACCAAGGTCCGGCGACTTCCTTTTTTCGGCCAAACCCATCAAATGGGTATTTTCCCCACTTTTTTTTCTTTTCTTCTGTTTGCTTCTTCCTTTGTTATTATTTGATTATTTCGTTTTTACTGAAATTATTAATAGGGTTGTATAATCACCACTGTATTAGGCTAGTTTTTTTTTGTTCTATTACTACTCGTGCCTGTTTAGTCATGTTTCTTTGTGACTAATCTAGGTTCTTTTAGTAATCATGTGTGTGTGTGCTTCTTCTTCATTGACCCGTTAATTGATTCTGTTTAGACTAATTGAACCACTCTTAGGTAATTGAGTAACTTAGCATAGGTCTTAATATTAGTTCAAGTTATGAATATATGTTATATTAGTCATGCTTAATTTGCCCTAGCCGATCGAGTCTGAACTTGTTGGTATAGGTCTATTTTTCTGTGTGAAATTCTTGAAAGATTCCATGAACTCGCCTTGCCTAATCACACGTTGTTTGATTCCTTCATTTGATTTTCTCTTTTATGATTGATTGGCTCTACTTAATTATCAAAGTAAAACACCGTTTCAAAGTGTTACCATAAGGTTTGCCACCTGATGATTGCATGTCTAATTGCATAAATAGCTAAATTAACTACTATTAATTAGAGTTTCACAATTGCTTTTGCTTGGTTGAGAGTAAATTCTGATTTTTTACCCAAGCTAATTGACCAAATGACTATAGGTTGGCTATGTAGAATCATGATTTTTGGGTACTTAAAGGAAAGCTGATCCCATTTAGGCTTAAGTTGAAAACTGAAATAAACCATAGTGTAGGATAAATAACTAAGCCTAATAACATAACTAATTTTTATTAATCAACTAACCTTTAACTAACTGACCTAATCCTAGTTGAGGATAACTATTAGTTAACTAAAGTGAGATAACTAGGATTAATTAACTAGGGCTAATAATAACCCAAGCAAGTTTAACTCTAGTTATCTAATGGTAATTTCAGGTACTTCAAGGGGTATATTAGGAATCCTAGGTGAGGGAATCTTGGGTGTAACAACCCAAGAACCTTCTAAACTTTTGAAATCAGATTTCTTAAGGGTGTTAGGGTCATTATAATGGCTGAAAATTTCTGGAATAGGGGGCAGCTGTCCCAAAGGATAAGGGTGACAACTGCCCTATGTACTATTTCAGCTCATTAGACAGGGAATATGCTAGATATATCCCATCCCTAAGTCCCTTATAAATAGACCCATTTTTCACATTAGAAGGATCCTTTTTTTGATATTCTATTTGACCCTCTTTTACACTGAGTTAGCTACTAAAAATATCTGAAAACACAGAAAATCATAGTAGCTATTTATAAACAAAAATTTCCAAAAAAAAAAAAATTCAGTAGAAAACAAAGAGAAGTCTGATTTCTCTTTAAAAAAGTTCATCAGTACATTTCTTGGTTCTGATGTTTCTATTTTTTCTTTGGGGTTCTAATTCTTGGGAACTTTAAGTATTCACCTTCAGAATTCTGGTTCATCTCCTACTGGGCTTTTTGGTTATCTGGTTTGCTGTTTGTTGCTGCTGGATTTTGCTTCTTTTGCTGACTGTTGTTTATACTTGACCTTGTTTGGTCAAGTTTTTTTTGTTATTTTCTCTTTAAACAAGGTATGTAACAGCTTAACTATATTGAAATGCTTAAATCTGAATTTTGTTCTCTTTCTTTGCTGTCCAAATCCTTCTCCTCTAGCTGAACCTTCTTTTCCTTTGTTTTTTGGTATGAAAAATCCGAAATGGGATTGTTTAATACGCTGGTAAATGAATCTGAATAAGTGTTGTCTATGAAATACCTGAATCCTTAGAATCAATCTGTTTAGTTGTGTTTAAGTCATATTGTTTTTTTTCAGAATGCATTGAGTTTGTGTAGTTAAAATAAGTTAGATGTTGGTTTTGTGTTTGCCTTAGTCCGTACTGAAATTATTTGCACTAGGGTAGATGATTTTGACCTTCTAATGGTCAAATTCACCCCATAGTAGTGACAAACAGTGGTTTAAATACTGAAAATTACCCCTTAAGGGTATAAAATATATAATTAAGAAGGGCCTTAAGGAAGGGAGTCCGAACCCGCAAAAATGGTCGGATTTACTCCTCAAAGTTCCAATAGTAGTCAAAGTATTTGAATATATACTTGCTGAAATTTGTTGCATAACTCTCAAGAGTCAAATAAGATCGCATCCCCGAAATTCAATCTGACCCCTCTTATGGTCAGATGCATTCCAACAAAAATGCACAAAGGATGTTTCTTTTAGATACTATTTGGTATAGCATTACTAAAGTCAAGTTTGACTCCTTTCATGGTCAAATCTGCCTTAGTAGAAGCATAACACACCTAGCTTTTGGGGTGCTTACAACTTGCAAAAGGAGGCTCAAGTGTATAGCCATAAGGAGATTCAAGTCGGATCAACTAGTTAGAAGTTGCAATTTTCAGTTTACTTTCTTGTAGAAAAAATAAAATGTATCTTTATAGAAGTTGAAGCTCTGTAATTCATCTATAATCGTTCTTTTAGAAGAATTGTAATATGAAACTGGACTCTATATTCACTGTATCAGCAGTATTTTTTTAGTCCTGTATGTATGTACCCATGTAAGTCTAAAGAAATGGGCATAATTGGGCCAGAGTCGTCTGAGTCCACTGGACTCGAACGAGAGCAGTTATGGTTAGTTTTTAGGCCGAGGCCATTAACAATGGCCTGGTGGAGCTTGAAAAGGCCCACATGTTTTATTTTCCTCAAAAACTGTTTTATTTACAAACTCAATTGCAAGGTTTTAAGTGTTGGAATATTCAGATTCGGGTTAACAAATTTATTAGCGTTTTTTTTGTAAAAAATCTTTCTCTACAGTTTTTATTTAGATAACCATCGAATTTGTAGAAAATGACTATTTTTAGCTCAGAAAGAATTTCAAAAGTCTACACATAAAAATGAAAATCTGCTATTCAACAGTGCTTGTAAATTTCCAGAATTAGAACAATATAAAGAAATCAATGTGCATGATTTGTGAAATAAACAGCATAGATTTAGGCTGTTATGAAGTTAATAAAGTTGTTCAATCAAAAAAATATTTTGTTGCAATTAAATGCGTTTATTTGGTTTTTGGAACATGTTCCTTATAAATTAGTGAATTTTAGATCCCTCTTCATTGATGTATGCCTTAAATTGATGTACTTAGCTTCATTTCTTATTACAAAAGTAGCCAAAATTAGGATGGCCTAAGGAGATACAAATCGGGCTAGACTAGGCCATAGCCCAACCTCATGACTTAACTTAGGTTTTTTAATTTAGATATAGTGAGTCTCGAAAGCCTTTTAGATAGTGCATGCATTAAACTCAGAAAATAAATCAATCTTCGGAGTATACGTTTTACATAACTTTGAATGAAAACAACTAAAAATGTACCTTTTTCTCAAATTGTGTATACGTTTGCGTAACACAAATAAATACTAAAATGAACACTGGTAGAGACATTTTAGAAACGAATTTCTTAAAATTATCGGAATTACGTACACGCTCGCGTGACGTGATTTTGGTCTCTTTTTGACAACAAAACAAAATCTACAGGTTTACGTGAATTAAATGAGTTTAGTGTCGAGAATTGTGTACACGTCCGCGTGACATGACTTTCGATACATTTTAAAATCTACAGGTTTACGCATACGTGACCCGTCTCCAAAAATAACTCTTTGAATACAAAAGAATAATAGAAGTGGTAAGAATATAAAAAAATGCATGTAGGTATAAAAGCAGTAATTAAACAATTTAGTCCAAGTTTAATCATTAAGCGATCGTGCTAGAACCACGGAACTCGGAATGCCTAACACCTTCTCCCGGGTTAACAAAATTCCTTACTCGGATTTCTGGTTCGCAGACAATTTAAACAGAGTCAAAATTCCTCGATTTTGAGATTTCTAATAAATAAATGGTGTCCCGGAACACCGTAAAAAATTCGGGTGCCGACTCTGAATAAAATAAATCCCAAAAATCGAATAATGTCACTTAAAGTGGAAAAACTCCCTTGTTGCCCTTACCCCGGTGAAAAAGGAGGTGTGACAACTACAATACTAGAATTCATAACCAATAATAGAAATAGGAAGAAGGAAGTGAAAAACTCAAAGAAGAATTCTCCGCCTTGCTCCTAGTGTGTTCTGGCTTCCTTAGGTCGAATCTGTATCTAAAGTCCTCAAAATATCATTTTTTCATATATATATATATATATATATATATACCAAGTAGGGTCGGGCCCGATCAATTATACCTTCTTCTACGCCAAAAAGAACACTTTTTTCGGACAAAACGTGTGCGCCCGCGCACCTGGAAGGGTGACCGTGCACTTGGCCGAACACATTTCACACTTTCTGACCCATTTGCGCGGTCAGTGCGCGGCCACGCACTTGCCGCACACTTTTCACCTTGTTCTGTTTGGAATTTGGAAAAATATAAAACATGAAAGTTGTAACCCTTTGAATTAGCTTTCCAACCCTATATTGTGGAGCCCAAATGGAGTTTTGACAAAAAAGTTATGTTTATTTTACTAGATACTGTGCAATATGCCTACTCGATTCTTCGTTCGTTTTTAATTATCATCTGTTGATCCTCGAACATGATCTCGGCTTAATTCCTTGGGCTTTTACTTAGACTTCAAAGCTCCAAATCACTTGAATTCACTCCATAATATCTACATAGCTCGGATTCACTCCAACAAGGCATAAACCACACAATTAGTGCAAAACACTAGCGATTAAAGCTCAAACTCAATTAAAGTGCAGTAAATTGAAGTGTATTAAACGACTAAAATACGTAATTATAGCCTATCATTAATGCACCTAAGTTTTCCCCCCAAATACCCATCAGTATTTTCTCACATATAACAAGAATTTTATATGTGAGAAGCTACTAATTTTTTACAAATAGTTATGTTAAATCTATAATTTTAAAATATAGTTAATTTTATTGTTAAAATTTTAAAAAATAACTTTATTAAATTAAATTTGCCTCACATTTATGGTATATGATTTTAGTAATATAATTTTTGAGTTGGCTAGTTTACTTTTTAATGCAACCTACGTTCAGTGAGGTAAGTGAGAAAGAAAAACAAAAATGGTTGCCTTGTGAAATACTCTTATAGGAGCAGTAAAGTAAAGTTGTGATTCACCACAAATTGACTCATGATTTCTGTTGGCTTCCAATAAAAAAGATCTTTATCCAAATAGTCCGTTGAATTTACTTTATTTTTTAGGTTGATGTATAAATTAATTATACATTAATTATATACTTATATACATAGATTCAACAACTACTTTTAATTTATACAACTGAGTGCATAACTATTTAGGTTAAATCTTCGACAAAAAAGTAATCATTAGTTCATCTCATTGGTTGGCTTCAAAATTATACATCCATCTTAGTAGAATGATGTCATTTTGCTCAGATTTGATGGAGACTAGTATTTTACTAGTACGCGTAAATTAATTAAAATTACGCTAGATGGACCTTTTTCAAAATTATTGTTTATTTTTTGATCTTGTTAAGAAAAGTTTTAAATAAATAACGCTGCATCAAATTATAGATCACCAGAAATTTTGGCAATAATTAATACTGAAAAATTCTGGTGATCCATTAGAATTTGTGGCAAAGTCCTGGCAATCACCATAACTACTTCATGATTTAAAACTTTTGGTGATTGAGAAAAATCCTGTCGAGCAGACTTTAAAATTCTGGTATGGATTTTCTTTTTCAAACTTTTATTACCGAAATAAAAATAAAAAAAAATAGTGGCATCAAAATATCCCATTTATGTCATTCACCCGTAAATTAGTGTTCAATCTTTAATTTGAGGCCCGTTTGGCCGTATCTATATTGCTCGGGGCATTCGTATCTGTACCCGTTTTTTGGGTCACGTTTTAACTTATATCTGTTTTGCAAAAAAAAATCCAAGCGTACCCACTTTTCGCCTAAACTTCAGGTATACGGGCCTGAAGTAGCAAAGGCAATCACGCAAACTTCAGCATTCTAGTAGACGGCTGAACTTAAGTATTCTACTAGCTGAAGTTTTATTCTCTATTTGTTGAACTTCAGCATGTTTTAGCTGAAGTTTTGTCCTGGATTCAATAGTTTTGTCGTAAAGCTTTTTCAAAAATTTCAGCAGAAGATGCTGAAGTTATTTAGTTTATTTGTAAAAACTTCAGCACTAAAGAAGCTGAAGTTTTGTCCTGGATTCATTAGTTTTGTCATAAAAACTTTTTCAAAAACTTCAGCAGATGCTGAAGTTATTTAGTTCATTTGTAAAAATTTCAGCACTAAAGAAGCTGAAGTTTTGTCCTGGATTCATTAATTTTATCATAAAGCTTTTTCAAAAAACTTCAACACTAAATAAACTGAAGTTTGCACACTAGCCGGAAGAAAGAGGCGCCTGAAGTTGTCAAAATTAGAGTATAAGTTAAATAATTTTAAAAATATGAATATAAGTTAAATAGGGGTAACCAAATAGGATACCCCGTACAATTTTCTCCCCAAATTCTTACAACATGGACATGAAAAATCAACGTAATTCATTTTTCGGGTACATAATATACCTTAAACTTATTAACCAATGAACGAGTAGTTCTTTTCTTAATTTCTAACATATTAAGATTGTTCATAAAGTACGCTATGCAATAATATTGAAGGTTGTGGATAAAATAAACGTATAATATCTACGTCAGTTTAAAATTTAAATGAGGTGTGATGCACATTTCAAGAAATATTTCTTTTAGCTATTTAATTGCTTTCTAGAATCAGTTAATTTAAAATAACATACAACCAAGCCTTTTTATGATAATGTCATTTGTTCGAATATATTGCGGTTGTCATAACAAAATATTGTTACAGAGAATAACAAAAATTGATTTTAAAACAAAATTGACCGTTATAATGAAATACGATTATTATTATTATTATTATTATTATTATTATTATTATTATTACTTTTAATTTATTTTTTGTAAACTAAGGAATTCGCAACCGCTATTCTTGGGGTGCGCTCCGGGTAAACCCAATTTCAATGCAATAACTCGCAAATTACATCAGAGATATAAACTTCACTAGGCAAATTCCATTCGACGAGCTCGACCTGTTGGGATATATACTATTAAGCATGAGTTTGATTTAAATATAATATTTATTATGGAACAATTGTTTATTCAATTTTAATAAAATTTTAAATAGATCATATATTCCTCTGTGTCCTTTACTTATATAGTAGATGATTTAGTGTATATAGTTTAGCTTATACACGAAAAATTAAATCATCGGTTCTTATAAGTATAAAGTTTGAGTTCACTATCTAATGATGGAATTGGACAAACCATCATGGATGATTGTAGCACAAGATTAAATATAATTTATCTTGATTATGAGAATGGTTTAATTCCAACTTCTTGTGCTAGTATATTTTGTATGTATTGTAACCAAGTAGAGATAAGTATTTTATACTTACTTAATAAAATAAACTCTCTAGCCATTAAATGTACTTATACTCTTAATCTTGATATAATTATTATTAGTTGTGTATATTATTATTGTTTTGATTTATTAAAAGACGAGATTCTTTCGCGGGTCAATATACCTGATAATTTGGATAATAATAATGTACATTGGCGAAGTAATAGTTAGTTGATGGTATCCATGTCTCAATTTAGAGATTGATGATACACCTTTATGAAAGTTTATAAGTTTTCATGTGTAAACCCGGCCGGTGGATTTTGTATCCGACACATGAAATAAGTTAAGCAAAAGTCTAAAGGAAATAATCAATAAATTAAATTGTCAGTAATTTAATTTAATTTAATTGATTAGTATCTGAGTCTTAACATGAGGAGTTAAATAAGATTTAATGGATGAATTTCGAAATTGAATAAGGAGTGCAATTACAAATTTTTAGTGAAATAATTCGTAATTAATTATGGTAGATATTAATTTCGAAAATTAAAAATTAATTTCATAATTGGAGCCTTGTTAATTAAATTTTGTGGTCCCTACTGTGCCTAAATAATAGGAAATAAAAAAATCATTTTGCTGGTGAAAAAGAAAACCCAACATGTTTTGAAAAATGATTTTAACCCTTAAAACTTGTGCTATAAATACATAAGGTTTTCCACCTAGAAAAGTGAGAGAGAGAGATGGCCGAAATTTTCAGCCATGGTGGCTGAAAATTCCAGCATATTTTCCTAGAAATTTCACCCACACGAAATTGCTATTTTCGGGTATTATTTGGGTAACACAGTAGAAGATCGTTGAACGTTCGAGGATTACGATTGTGCGGGTGGTGGAGATTCCATTGAGAAGTTATGAAATTAAAGACTCACGCGAAAAACTAATATGTTCACGCTTCAAGAGGTAACCTGTGAAATCCCGTTTATATTAGTTGTCTAGATTATATGTGATTTTGATATTAAAATTACTTTCGCTGCGTATAATAATCCATCCCAACCGAGAAAACATGCAATAGATTTATTGTAAAGGAGGACTATTATAAGTTGAAATCAAATCTGCAAAACGTTACCGAGATAAATCCTAGCATTCATTACCCATTGAACTGTAGTACTGAGTTTGGTACTGTGGCCGGTAGGTAAATAAATGCATCATGTATACATGTTTTTCACTTACCATTATGGGCGAGGCACCAGTATAATGAAATTAAAGGTAGTTGAAAAAATTTGTCAAAGATTTTGCCCACTCTTTTGATTCATCATTATTGTGGTTTCATAAAGGTAATGAACCGAGACAACACTAAAAAAAAGAAATGACATCAATGAATACCAAATCTCAGCAACAAGTCCTACAGGGACAAATAAAACTCGTTATTTAAGATTAGGTAAAAGTTTACTGTATTTGACATCAAATTATATTAATTCGTCATAATTAAGTTGTAGCAAATAAATTTTATAACTAAATAACAAAAATTAGTGATAGTTTATCAAAAAAAAATTATTAACCACGAGCTATTTAGCGACACTGCGTACATTTTTTTGTTGCAACGCACCAGCCTTGAACTCTAGACCTAATAATAATAATAATAATAATCCTAATTAGTGTTGCAACGAAAATTCCCATTTCTATGTTTTGTAGTGTTAATAATAATAATCCTAATTACCAAAAAAAGTTCAAAATTAAATGCTAAGGCGGTATGGCTCATGCCTCGATCTCTGTGCTCTATGAATTCTATCAATATCTATGTTTGTTGTATATATTTATAAAGCAACTTAATTACCGTCTCCCTCTCTTTCCTTTTCTTGCTCGACGTTAGGGTAGGCCAGAAAAGAAAAATCATCACATATATCTATTTACATTCGCAGCCCATGCTTGCTCTGGATCAATAAATTTATCATATGCGTTTTAAAACGAATTTATTTTTATATATTAATAGTATAATGAGATTTTTCACCATAGTTAGTAAAAGATAATTAATCAAAGATAAAAATTTCACAATACGTGGAACTACAGATAATTTAAAAAACACGCTGAACACCGTTATTCCCCCCCCCCCCCCCCCCCCNATTCTCATTCGATCTCATTGAATAAACAAGCATTTGAATTTGTTTAATTACATCGTGGCACCAGTGTTTATTCAAAATTTTAGAATTTCATAACAAGTGAAGAATCTCAAAGACATTAGTAGCTACATGTTTTTACAAACCTTAAAAACATTGCTCCTTCTTTATAACTGAAAAAGAATCGGATGTGATTAATTAATTTGAGAAGAAATAAATTTACAGAAGTAAGTCAAAAGAAAATATATACTACAACAATATGAATAGACAACACAAAGATAATTGTGTTACACCAGCCTGAAAAACCACAAAAATATAGTATCGTACTTGTTTGCCTGATCACTAATAAAGAGTGATATAAATCATAGATTTGAGCCCAAAACGCATTGGAAAGGATGAGAAACAAAATAAAAAGATAAGTTACCCATGTATTAAAATAATTAACCTGAGATTTACTAATTGATCAAATTAAGAAGAAAATACTAGTAGAAGATTTCCCCATGAAAGTAAAATCAGCAGTTTACCGAAACATAAAAAGTAACTACCGAAAAAAGAGAGAAAAAAAGACACAAGACCAACCCCCAGTATCCCAACTAGGGGTGTACAAATCGAATCGAAAAAATTGCACATATCGAAAATCAAATCAAATCGATTAAAAATCTGACTTGGTTTGGTTTGATTTGGTTTGGTATTCAGTACAATAACCTAATCTAAGCCGACATATAAATATAAATTTTTTAAATATACGTTTAAGATTTTATATAAAATTTTCTTTAAAAATATCTAAAAATATTTGGGATTCTCTTGCGGGATATAAATTTTAATAGAACATGAAGTGCTCCATATTTATTGACCTTAAATAATGAGTTGTATGGTCACTTTCTTATCAAGTGTTACTGAAATCTATTTATCTCTTTGTTTTTCCATATTCATATCATACGTTAAGCTCTTTAAATTTTTATATCTTTTTCGAATGTGAAGTGATTATTAAAATTTAGGAATCATATTGATTCTTATGTTTAATTACTAAATTCGGTTAACCTGAAAGTGTATGTCAACAAAAAATTATTGTCAGACGAGTAAAAAATAACTATTATGTGTTACTAATAGAATTCTCCCATAAGAATATTTTAATCGACAGTATGTTTGTCAATTTTTTATATTTTTACTATATAGATATTTACTTATCAAATATTTAACAAAGTAAGATTGAAATAATATGTAAGTAACAAAAAACCAAAAAATCCGACAAAACCGAACCAATCCAAACCGATATATATAATTGATTTGGTTTGATTTTAATAAAAACCGAACCAACCTAATCCATGTATACCCCTAATCCCAACCCCTCCAACGCAAAAGAAGAAGAAAAGGCTTAGTTAAGAGGGAGAGAAGGAGAGGACGAGAGAGGATAAAGATAAATTTTCATGCAAACATACCTCTACAGTGAGGATTTACATAAGGACTCAATTGATATCAAGTTTCTTAACAGAGGGACTCAATTGAAAACTATACTAAATTGGGGACTAAACTATAACATAAAAACTTTCTAACAACTCAAAAACTATTTGAACTTAGCATTATACCACCATTCCGTAACAATTCATCCCCCTTAAAGAATCTTGTCCTCATGTTTCTAGATTTGGCAACTGCAATACTGGTAGACAGAGAAGCAGAAACACATGCTTTCCTTCTGGTTGTTGCATCAGATGTTACACTAATGCAATAGCAGTTGCTGAAACAATAAAAACTTATGACTAATTTTTGAGCTTTAGTCAATTCCATGTAATCACTAACAGAAGCACGTTGGACTCTTTCAAGCAAACCATTAATATTAGAAGCTTTTGGCGCACCACTGCCTTCATGCACTGTGATGACTTGATAGGTCATCTAGAATTTTAAAACCTAATTTGGTATTTCGAAACCTCGAATAACTTATTTAAACCTTTTTCGATTTGCGTGTGCAGTTTGAATATCTTTCCGGAAGGCTTTTATGTTAAAAACTGATAAAATATGAAATAGTGCCTTAAAAATTCATTTAAGTTGACTTCGGTCAACATTTTGAACAAACGGACCCGGATTCATATTTTGACGGTCCCCCTTGGCCCGTATCGTGATTTGAGACCTGGGCGTATGCCCGAAATCGAATTCGGAGGTTCCTAACTCGAGTTATTGATTTTTGTCGAAAATTGAAAGTTTAAAGGTCTAACGATTTTAAAGAATTGACGATGTTTGAATTTGTTGATACTGGGTCTGTATTTTAGTTCCGAAATTCGGTATAGGTCCATTATTATATTTATGACTTGTCTGTCAAATTTGGTGAGAAATGGAGTTGGTTTGACGTGATTCAGACGTTTGTTCGTTAAAATAGAAATTTTAAAGTTTTCTTGAAAATTTCATTTGGTTTGGTGTCTGATTCGTAGTTCTAGACGTTATTTTAGTGTTTTAATCGTACGATCCAGCCCGTATGATATTTTTGGACTTGTGTGCATGTTTGATTTGGAGCCCCGAGGGCTCACGTGAGTTTCGGATAGTCTACGGATCTTTTGAACTTATAATATTTATGGTTTTTTTTTCATTCTTGCTGGTGTCTGGTGTAAGCTTCTACGCGATCGCATATATCCAACCGCAACCGTGAAAGGGATCTGGGCTGGGAGGACTTTGTTCTACGCGAACGCGGAACCATGGTCGCAAATGCGGAGCACTGGGAGGCATGCTCTACGCGAACACGGCCGGTCACACGCGAACACGTAGTTTAGTGAGGCGGGGGCTGGAAATTTGAGGTGACTCTATGCGAATGTGTGCTCAGTCTCGTGAACACGGAAGTTAGGTGGGCTATACCTTCGCTAACACGTGGAGTCTCCCATGACCGCGTAAGCCAAACATGATATGCTCTTCGCGAACGCGTCAGGTTTCACGCAAACGCGATGAACACCTCACGCCAATGATTAAAATAGTCCCAAAAACGGGATTCTTCCATTTTTTTTCATAAACTCTCCATTATAGCTCGACCTATAGTCGATTTTTAAGGGAAAACTCAATACTAATTCATAGGTTTGTACACTTTAACTCATTTTCTTTCATTTCTAACATCACCCACTAATTCTAGCCCTGATCTTTGTTTTCCATGGTAGAAAACTAGGAATTTAGGAAGAATTATTTTTTTTCTTCATAAATTAGGAATTTAGACTTCAAATTGAGGTCGGATTCAGAAACAAATTGCATAATCGGGCTTGGGGGTGAATGAAAATGGATTTTGGTCCGAACCTCAGGTTTTAACTAAGCGGGCCCGGGGTCAATTTTTTTGACTTTTTGGGAGAAAGTTTGAAAATTCTAAATTTATGCATTGTAATTGATTTCTTTAGCAATATTTGATATTTTAGAATCAATTGTGGTTTGATACGAGTGGTTTGGAGGCGGATTCTAGGTGAAAAGCCCCGGTAGAGCTTTGAATTGGTCTTTGGAACAAGATAAGTGTCGTGGTTAACCTTGACTTGAGGGATTAAGACTTGTTTGCTTATTTGCTACATGTTTAGATGTTTGGTACAACATATATGTGAGGTGACGAGTACTTATGCATTGTTGTTGGGTCAAAACATGCGGTGGAACTTGTTTTCTTGCAATTTATTCCTTCCTTCGATCATGGCATCCATACTTAGACTAGTTAATCACTAAATTGATCGTTCTTTCGCATTATGAGCTATTTGAGATAATTGAGTATTGTTTTCCAAAGTTGAGGTTGGTATTGTGAAAATATTATTGATGTGAGGCATGTTCTTGCTTATTCTGTCTCCCTTTTGTTTATGTTCACTGTTATATGGTAAGGGTGGGTGTTAATGCACGAAGGGTGATGTCGTGCCGATATTATTGTTTCACAGCGAGGTTGAGAGTAAAAGAACGAAAGGTGATGCCGTGCCCAGGGGCGGACCTACATTGTGGGTTGAGGGGTCACGGGACCCCGTTAGCCTCGGAAAACATTCTCTCTCTCTCTCTCTCTCTCTCTCTATATATATATATATATATATATATATATGAGACCCCTTAAATATTTTAAGTGTGCCCCCTTAACACAAAGAAACTGACTGGACAAGTGGCTGCATTGGCCATTTAAGTTCACTTCTTTGCAAGTGATGCAAGTTCGAATCCCACTATTAGCATTGTCTACTCCTTTTCAGTTTTCAACCTTTTCCCTCCTTTCTATTTTTATTCTGTCTTTTCTACTCCTTTTCAGCTTTTTCCCTCCTTTCTATTTTTGTTCTTTGAGTATAATGTAATTTATATTTAATAGAAAATTGATTTTTTTTTTTTTTACTTTTGTCCTTTTTTATGAATCAATTATAATTTAATACTAATATATAATAGTTAACTCAATTAATATTTTAGTTCTTTGAATACAATATAATTTATATTTAATAACAAATTGCTTTATTTTTTACTTTTATCTTCTTCTTTTTTTTAAAGTCATTATAGTTTAGTGCTAGTACATAATAGTCCACCTAATTAATTTTATTCTTTTCAAATTCATCCTTTAAAATTGAAATCATCAAATTGCAACTTATCGGTCTATATATCAGTGCTTTTTTTTTTTAGAATTTTTTTTGTTAATACTTAAATGATAAGTCATCATAATCATTAAGTTTTCAATAATGAGTTGCACGCCGAATTTTATCGCTAGTGACTAGCATACAGTGGTGCCCCCGTCGTGCTCAAATCCTGGGTCCGCCTCTGGCCATGCCGATATTATTGTTTCATAGTGAAGTTGAGAGTAAAAGCAAGAAGGGTGATGCCATGCAGTTTTGTTCATTATATTTTACTCATTTTGCTGGTTAAAGGCTTATTGATTGTTTTTATCATTCCCTGTAGTATTTGTCGTATCTTGTACCCCCTTTTCGCATGTCCCCTGCCAAAATCACATGTTAGCTTTTACTTGTTATTGTGTCGTACATATATTGTTATCTGCACAAGTTTATTTTTACGTGGGTGTCTTGTCATAGCCTCGTCACTACCTCGTCGGGGTTAGGCTCCACACTTACAGAGTACATTGGGTCGGTTGTACTCATAATACACTCTACACTTCTTGTGCAGATTTTGGTATTGGTCTCAGCTGTCTGTGAGGCGTTTCAACTTGGATTTGGTTTTGGAGACTCAAAGTAGTTCTGCTGGCGTCCGTATACCTTGAAGCCTCCTTCCATTTCTCCCAGCTTATTGTTCTTTTCGTTCAAGATAATTGTATTTATTTCAAACCAGTTTGTAGAAACTCTAGAAGCTCGTGAATTGTGACTCCAGATCCGGGTTGTACTTGGATATTAAAGATGTTTATGTTATTTCGCACTCAGTATTAATTTTCAGTTCGACTTAATTTTTTACTTACCTAGTTAACTCAAGTGAACATAAACTCCACCATCACAACAATTATTAAAACAAGAGTCAAGCCTTTACTACAGATGTTTGTTAGGTGTTTGTCAAGATTTTCTTACCATATTTGGTTTGCCTATTGTTTACCCCTAAAATGAGTAATAATTAAAATTTTACGTAGTTCAAAGAATAAATAATTTAATTTGACATGAATGATCTAAGAACAACATATAATTAAATTAGAGGAAAACAAGATGATCCAACCAAATATGATGGAACGATTAATCCTGGCTTTATATTTGAATGCTGGAACTGGTTCCGAACGAGCCCACGAAACGAGCTCGGCTGCAACTAAAGAAATGAACATCTAAAGAACACTTTGAACAATAGCTAGAAGATAAAAATAAACTTTATTTCTTTGATATGCGTGCCAATAGTGTTTGAAACATGAAAAGGTTCTGCCCTTTATATAGTAGGGGAGTTTTAATCCTGCTACAAGTCTAAGTAAGGTAAAAATCCTTCTCTTCTAGTAAAACATGATCCGCAGTTGATATTGGGCGATATTCGTGCCGTAATATCTGTTGATGGCGGATATTCCAGTCGCTCATTCGTACTCTCCAATGTTCTTCCCTTTACTCTCGATTCTTTGATTTGCTTGATCTCGATTTTTCCATGTTTGTCCATGTCCGATTCTTGGTGTGTCATTCGGCCCCTCACGCTCTAATCTGAGGGAGCCCTCGGCTTTATCTGAGCTTGCATCGAACCACGTTGTCTCTCGTTTCTTCACCTAGAAATCCGGGGTAACTTTATTCCCAATTTTACCCGTACATAGATAGTCCCCTCACTTCTCAGAGAGTAGATTTATAAGAATGAAGAGAAGTGACTAATTAACCCTGGTTACTTTTTTCATAAGACATAAGCAAGTTGACGAGCTGAAACGTCTCATCACACGTTTCTTTGACTTCAGACACATGTCGTCCGCCGGTTGACTATCCCCCATAGTTACCGAATGCGAAATGTCACACATTCATTAATTCTTTCCTATAAAAGCTCCAATTTCCTTTTTCACTTTTTGAATTTCCGATTTCGAAACTTTTTGAGTTACCCTCGAATTTTCTATTTGTTCATCAATATTTCAAATCTTCAGTAATTGTTCTCCATGTCTTCATATCTTCATCTCTTGTCCTCAAACCTTCATACTTTTCCTTCAAATCTTCATACCAGATCTTCAAATCTTCATATCAACCTTTAAACCTTTCATATCCACCTTCAAACCTTCATTTTCCCAAATCAAGGTGGCTTTGACTTCAAAATCGGTGCCTCAAAATACTGCTCCTTCAACCCCTACATCGGACACATGCACCGAGGTGACCCTTCCAGTAGTAGCCCGTGAACCTCCTCTTACAGAATTCATTCCCGGTGGCTGCTCAATTGACAACGACTTCAAGGTAAAAAAAGTCTCCAAACAAGGAGACTAAGGTGAGAAGGCGTGGAGGTATGTCTGCTCCATCATCGAGGAAACGCTCCAAGTGGTCCAGGAGGACTACAAATGAGAAGTCAAAAACATAGCGTTCCCAGTCTTAATGAGGACGTCATGACGCACATGGTAGGTTACTTAAGCATTTATCCGTATCCTTTTACGTTTGGTCCGGTGGATACAGTGGTCCTTAATTTTTGTAAGAGATATGAGACCTGCCTTGGGTAGATTCACCCGTCCATTTGGAGGATCGTGACCCTTCTCCATCACTTTTCCAATAGCATGTAGGAGTCTCGGTTCATGATAGACCACCTACTCCAAGTTTACTGCCCATCTTGTGAGGGAGTTTAATAAAGCTTGCCCGTCGCACAAATAAGGCTCCCTTCTCTTGCATCGACAAGGAAAGGGGCATGGCTGGCAGGGGAGGTTTGTTCAGATAAAGATCGAAGACCTCATTTCCTCTGATTTCCCGTCGTTCCTCGAGAAGTGGAACTCAAAATGTGAGTTTCTTACCTTTTAATTCACTCCGTTGAATTTACTCATCTTTTCTCATTACTTGTTTTTCCTAACATGCAGCTGTCGCACGAGTCCCCAACGTGCTCTCTCGTTTTAGGGAGTAGGTTGAGGGCATATGCAAATAACTCACCTATCCATGAGTGGTGATATCTTTCCATAGGCAAATGGGAGGCTCGTTCTCATGGTGAGTGTCCCTTTCCTTCCGGTTGAATTTCCCTTTTGGGTCATTTTTATCTCATTACTAACTTGACCACATCTTTTTCTTTCATAGTTTTACCCAAGACCACCAAACTTCGGGCAATTATCGAGGTCGTGGTCTCTTCCCGGTCTGAAATACCCTCTACTTCGCTGCATCTTACCGTCGAACCTGTTGTGAAGAAAGAGGAGAAAACAAAAAAGAAGCATAGGTTCCTTGATTGATCGAACGCTCATGCCGAGGCCAAGAAGAAGAAAAGGGTCCTAGTCAGGGTTAGAAAAAACAACAATAAGACTTCCAGTGCTCGTGTCCCCAATTCCGAAGCCCTCTACGGGCTCGAGAACTATGCTGAGGATGACGACGACACAGAGTTCATCACACACAAGCCGATCGACAACGAAGTAGAGTTGGCACCCTTAGAGGGGGATGCTCGAAAGGCTGAGTCCCCTGTAGCTCGGGGATTCATAGTAGATCAAGTAACTTCTACTTCATAGGAGGCACCTCCGGCTCCGAGGGAAACCACTTCGGCAAACACCAAGGTTATTCACCAAGTGAAACTGCTTCTTAGAATCGGCTCGAGCCGCTGTAGAGAAACCGACTGAGACATCCTTGGCTGTGGACGAGGCCCTTAATTCATTCTTTGAGGGTGTAGATGTAGGTGTGCAGGAGGATTACTCCGACTTTGGCCACCTGAAGATCCTAAAAAGGGTCGTGCAACCGGGGCAAGGTGGGCCGAGTTCGAGCCCAAAGCTGGAGAAGAAGTTTCCTGCCCCAAGTGTGGACCCTGACTGAAAGAAGACGATCATGTTCACAGCACCGACGGATACTAGCATGCTGTCCGAGCTAGTCGGAGTGGCTAGCTATCTTTATTTCTTGGTGACCGAAGAAGACCAAGTGAAAATGAACGAGGTAAATGCACCGACGAGGCCCAACAAGCACTAAATAAGGTATGCCTTCCTCCATTCGTGTCTTTATAGAGTTCTTTTTTCCTTAATGGTACTTTGACGATTTTTCTCTCTTTATGTCTCAGGCCTCAGTACTTCATCATGAGAGGTTTCACTGGTCCCGGATGGAGGTGAGTCACCTCGAGTTTGAGTTCAAGGAGCAAATCCGACAAAAAGGACATGTACAAAACTCTTTGTGAGCAAAAAGATGAAGTCCTTAGGGACCACTCTTTCCTCCAAACTGAGATGGAAAACGCCCAAAAGGAGGCCTCGAAGGATACACACCCTTTTGGTTTAAAACGTAAAAGTGTTTGAGATCCATAACGAGGGGTTAAACGCAGATGCTAGCGTCACAACCTCACAGGTCCAATAGAAGATCACCTTGATCGTCTAGCTTAGGTCCAAATGGACGAGGTCAAATACTCAGCTGAGGAGTTGAGGGGCAAAATGAATCTCCTAGCCTCGGAGCGGGATTACACAAAAGAGGATCTGGAATCTACCAAAGTACAACTCCAAGTGATGAGATAAAAAGCCGACAAATGGTCTCGGCTAAATGAGGAGCTCCGGGCACAAGTCGACTCGGCCATTACAAAACGGGATGCTCTCGGCCAAGAATACACTGCGCTGAAATCCAAATTGGAGGCGACTTTGAACGAGGCTTCTGAAGCTCAGGATATGCTGGCCCAATACAAGAATGATGTAGAGGTAGCCAAATCCCGTGTCATAACGAGTGCCACATATTTGAAGTGGCTATTTCTGAGATCCAATCCCAGGGAGTTGACCTGGCAACCGAGATAGAAGAGGCGGAGAGGCGAAGAGGCTCGAAGCTGAGGCTAGAGCGAGATACCAACCCGATGGTTCGGGCGCCGAGTTGCGCTCCGATGAAGACTAGGCAGGAAATGCCTTAGCTTATTTTGTTTTTTTCTTGTGACTACATATTTTCTTATTTTGGGGGCATTTCGTAGCGCCTCTGTAAATACCTTTTGGAAAATATATATAAATCTTTGACTACATATTGTGTCCTTTACTTTTCTGTACTTTCTTATGTTTAGGACTTACAATATATAATTTGTGTTATGGACTTCATTATAGGCAATCGATGCCTTAGCATAGAATTTGATATTGCTTAAACTGTTCAATCTCCCAAAGCCTGGGCAAGGTCTAGATTATATAATAACTTTGAGTTTCTTTGACTTCGGAAGACCCGATAAAAAACAAGGTCTTTGCTAAAATGTTAGAATGATTTAACCGGAAAAAACAATCTTTGCCGAAGGTGGCTTTTTTTTATGGTCGTAATTCAAGACCGAGTAACTTGACCGAGTCAGAAGTAATCTTTTATGGATTAAAAATCTATAAGTACCTTACTTTTATGCACGAACTCAAACATCCCCGATCCATTTATATGTTGTGACTGAAGTTCTAAAGGCTTCGTCTCTTATGTTGGCCATGGCCTTTTCCTGCCTTTTAGGCTTTGTCCGGGATTTAGAAGCTTGAATTTCCCGATGTTACTGTCAGGTAGCATTCCCCGATTTGGGGTGTCCCTAGGATTAGGTGTTTCGAACCCAATATTCATTTTAAGTAACTTAACGATAATATTGCTTGTGTAAATGTGAACCGATGAAACATAGAAGGCGAATTTCTTTTATTACTTCATATGTGGCGTAAGTAATTGAAAGTACCTGTAGGCATGGTTCGTTTGACCGTTGACCCTTACAATTAATCCTAATATTCAAATCTTGTCTTTTAATATTGAATATGAACGCCTTTTATATTTCCGAAATTAATACTTCGATTCTTGACTCAGGGTGTGATGGCCCCTAGTATTCGAGACTGAATTTTGAGGGATTGAATGCTAACTATATGATACGATGATCCATAGTCTCTGGTCTTAGATCGATATTCAAAACTAGGGTAGCACGCTTACTGTTGCCTCGTTAAAAACCTTGCCATAAAACCCACTTCGTGAAAAAACTTGTCCAAGGGAAAAGAGTGCAACACCTGCTTTCATACCTAATCCTTAGATTTGACTTTGGTTTAGTACCTCCACAGGTTAGTTCAAAATGCAACACACCGCAAAGAAGATTGTGTTCATACCTTAGCAGTAGTACCACTTTAAGTGTGCCACATTCCAGTTGTTCGGTAGTCATACACCATTTTCGGACTCGAGCTGGTATGAGTCTTTCCTGGTTATACCGGTGACTCTATATGGTTCCTCCCAATGTAAATTTTCTCAATACCAAGTCCTCTACTTGGAAGTGTCAAAGGTTTTCCCTTCTGTTGTAATATCCCCATCTGTTGCTTTTGAGCCGCTAATCGCACTAGGGCGTCTTCCCCCATTTCGTCTGCTAAATTTAAGTTTGTGGCTATGGCCTTGTCATGACGTCCCCGTAGCATATTGGGACCTTAAGCTCAATTCTCTTACCTCTATCAGAATCAAAGATTATGCGCCATAGACTAGAGAGAACAATGTTCCACCGGTACTCTAGTTCGAAGTCGTTAGATATGCCCATAGGACCTCGGACAAAATTTCTTCCACTTTAGTTTTGAGTTGGTCAATCTCTTCTTCAGGTTTTGCACTATAGTTTTGTTTGTTGACTCCTCTTGACTGTTCGCACTTGGGTGGTAAGGGTCCGATAGAATCTTTTTGTTTTTATGGTCTTCGAAGAACTTACTGACCTTTCTGCCGATGAAGTGTCTCCCATTGTCACACATTATCTTGGCCAGTATCCCAAACTTGCATACTATATGATCCAGACGAAGTCGATGACCTCATTTTCCCTAACTTTATGTAACACCTGTGCTTCAACCCGATTGGAGAAAGTAATTGGTCATAAGTAATATGTACAGGGCTTTGTCGGGTGCCCACGGCAAAGGTCCCACGATGTCAATTCCCCATTCCATGAACGGCCAAGGGGAAAGGACCAGGTGAAGCATCTCCCCTAGTTTGTAGATCATCGGGGAGTTCCTTTGACATTCGTTACACTTTTTAACAAAGTCCTTCGCATCATTTTCCATCTCGTTCTAGTAATAACCGTCACTCAATATTTGAACCAATGATTCCCCTCTTGAATGGTTTCCACAAGTACCTTTGTGGACTTCCCTCATCATGTAATCGGTCTCCCGGGGACATAAGCACCTCGTTAATGGTCTAAAGAAATATTTTCGGTACAATTGAAGGTCCTTAATTCCTTGGGATTCGTAGGAAATTTCCCCTTTTGAAAGTAGTCTTTGTATTTGTTTCTCCAATCCCAAGTCAAGCTTGTTGAGTTTACCTCGGCATGACATTTTTCTATCACCGAGCTCATCAATTGCACCACCATTCCATGAATTGAATTCGTCGGAGTCAACTGACAACCCTAGATTAGCCAATGCATCGGCCTAGTTATTATGATCTTGTGGTACATGTTGTAGTATCCATTCCTTAAATTGATGTAACTTCACTTGCAACTTATCCAAGTATCTCCGCATCCAGTCCCTTTTAACTTCAAATGTCCCGTTAACTTGGTTAACAACTAGGAGGGATACTTGGCTTCGATCACCTCATCCCCAGTCCCTTAGCCAGTTCTATACCTGCAATCATAGCCTCATATTCGTCTTCGTTGTTAGCCAATGTCATAGTTCTAATATACTGCCTTATTACATTACCTGTGGTGGTTTTAATACGATTTCCAACCCTGACCCTTTTGCGTTAGAAGCACCGTCCGTGAATAGGGTCCATCCCCTTGATCTAGTCCCCGAGGCAAGAAATAATTCTTTCTCGACCTCGGAGATCAAGGTCGGTGTGAAGTTTTCCATGAAGTCTGCCAAAATTTGAGACTTTATGGCAGTTCGGGGCTTGTACTCAATATTGAACCCGCTAACCTCTATATCCTATTTTGCTAGCTCACCCGAAAGATTGGGTTTATGCATAACATTACTTAGCATATACGAGGTGACGACACATATAAGTTGACATTGAAAGTATGATTTTAGTTTCCTAAATGCACTTAATAAGGCAAGCACTAATTTCTCTAAGTTTGGATACCTTGTTTCGACATCACCTAGGGTTCTACTAATATAATAGATAGGAAACTGCGTACCTTCTTTTTCCCCGACCAAGACACCACTTTCCGCTACCTCGTAGATAGCCAAGTAGAGGTATAACTGCTCATTCGCCTTTGTGGTGTGCAGCGAAGGAGAACTTGATAAGTATCGTTTGAGTTCCTCTAAAGCCCGTTGACAAAGAGAAGTCGTTCTTTTTCTTTAGTAACAAGTGTTGATGCCCAATATTTCTCTCATATTTTCAGATGTATATATATACTTTCAAAATAGTGAATATGCATCATCATTTGATTTACAAACACACATAAGTATTTTTCATAATTTGTAATGGCTTTAAATCAATTTATTTCAATATTTTATTATATAAATATCCAATAATTACCCTCCAAATTATTTTTTTGATGATTTAATCATCTAAACTTATCATTTATACCAATATGAGGTTTTAGATATTTTCAGTGCATTTCTTATAATCACATTTGCATTTTTAGGGCTAAATTGCACATTTTACAATAATAGCCCATATGCATGTATAATTGCATTATTTATGTAGAAAATGAATTTTTATATTTTTATAATGTTAAGTAATTATTTTTAATCATTTTAGTAGACAAATGATATTTTCTTTATTTATTAATTATTTTTATAATTTTTTTATTTGTTAAATAGTGGGTATTTAAAATATAGCCCAAAACTTACCTAATTTTCGGACCTAAACTACCCAGACCTTGGCCCAATAACCCCATCCCAATCCTAAGCGACCCAACCCAGTCCAAAACTGACCCAACCCTTCTCAAATCCCAGTCGTTGATAAAAATGATCAACGACTCGCAATGCCTTCCCCCTTTTCCTTATAACCCTCCACCCTAAACCCTAACCCCATTCCCTCTAAACCCGCCGCCTCTCCACTGTTTCCCCTCTAAAGAACCCTAACTCGCCGCCTCTATAAAACCCCTCTCCTAATCCCTCTTCTAATGGGATTTTCTTCCCATTCACTTACCATATCCGTATATTTCCATTACTGGGTGATTCTCTACGATATTACCTAGTAATTGCCTAAATATGGAAAGTACTGTTACTTTAATTCTGTCCGATTCTTCCATCTCTTGAATCTGGACGATATTCCGTCCACACACGTTTATTCCACACCTGAGTCCGATTTGTTCATATTTTGCTGATTCGTATTTAACCCTAAAGCTAGGGTTTACAGATTTTCTTTGATTCGAACCAAAATTGGTCCAAGCCTTTGATTTTAAGTTTTCTCCCGTCTATATTCGCCCTATTATGTGTAAATTTATTTTTCTCTGCCGATTTTTTTTACTTACCCTAAATTAGGGTTCAGATTCTTTTAAATCAAACCAAATCTGGTTCAATTCTTTGATTTTGAATATTATTCCTGTCTGTGTTCATCTTATTCTATGCAGCATGTGATTTTTACCTTTTATTTATGCCGATTTGTGTACTTTACCTAAAATTAGGGTTTTAAATTTCTCCTTTCCTTACTGATTTTGAATGCTTTCCTTTCTAGTGTTTGACTGAAGATTTTCCATGTTTATGTGTTCAATTCCTACACTATATAAACCCCTCCTTACTCCCCTTTAAAATAGTTCCGGAATCATTAAGAAAATAACAAAAACCAAGGCAGTGTGCTCTTTGCTCTTTAATAATCTTCTTCTGCACTTTGGTTCCTGACCGGATGAAAGCCAAGGCCAGAAATTCTGAAGTTCTTGCTCTTTTGGTGATATTCACAATACTGTGGGCTTCTTTTATTTCTCGTTTCGTTTTAACTTGTGAGTTATCAAGACTTTGTCATTTCCTTATGATTTATCTTCCGTTTTATACAATGTGTTACTTCAATTTTAGACTCTACTAATCTAAATTCCATTACGTTTGTAGTTTGAGACATGTTTAGACCCGAGTTGATTAATTTCTCTTAATCCTGCCTAGTTTATGTGTTATTTATAGCCACCCCTCTTCTGCTTAGAACTTCTATTTGAACATGTGCTCATATCTCCTTTCTATGGATTAGCTGATTAGGTATGAGTGTATTCATTAAGAGAATAACAAGTCTGTTTCTGAATTCGTTGGAATGTAGCCTGTTTTGATCCTGTTATCATCATGTATTGACTTTTCCAGTAATTGCCCTAATTAGTCCACAACATGTTAAATTCTATTTCCAATCAATATGATTCCTTTTTGTGACACTAGTCTTCTACACTTAGCATAATCTGAACTCTTCTTTTTCTTACTACAAATATGCTTTACAACTTGCCTTGTTAATATGTTCATTATGTGATTGAACTCATCTTCTGAAACTTGGCTAAGTCTGTCTTAAATTTAAGCATGTCTATTACTTGTTTTTATTTGCTCGATTTGGTTCTGCCCTTCAGTGGTGTCTCTTAACCTCATTCTATTCCTTTACTGTCTAGCCCCTTTGAGTTCTTATTCTTAGCCGGCAGAAAGCCAAGGCTACTTAGGCTCTGTCCTTTGACCTCCCTAGTGTGAGCACTGCTCAGGGTTCATTTGAACCCCTTGTGAACTCTGACACACTAGGACTTGTTACCTAGTCTCTCCTCTGAAATTATCTCTGCTAACCTCCCTAGTGTGAGCATTTCCCTGGGTTCCTGAAGCCCTTGGGAACTCTGACACACTAGGGTCTTGGTTCTATATGCTCAACTCTGTTTATAACCATTAGGTGAATCAATATATTTCTGGCTTCCCTATGCCAATGAGGATGTAATTTTGGGCTATTTTGAACCATGGGAATGAAGGCCTGGCCTGGCCGGGTGTATCTTCTGGGCCTGCTGTAGGCTCCCTATAGTTATTCTACTTTGTAATTTATTCTATCCATTCTGGTTCTGTAATAGTTCTTGTAATAATATTTTGGGGCATTAGTAAAATTGGGAAAGGGTTTTTTTATCTTATACTTGCATTGAAATGGGTAGAAATCCTGCCAATAGGTATTCTATTTTGGTCAAAATGCGTTGCTTTTGTGAACACCTAATTTTTGTACTATTTCAACACCTCCGAGAGTCATTAGTGTTTTGTTATATTAATTATTTTTCTCTAAATTTTGTGTCTTTAATCCCATATTTCCTATCAGAAAAATACCAAAAAGTAGTTTTTTTTTATATTTGTGCATCTTTAGTATTAGTTTAAACTTAAGGGGGTAAGGAATGGGCCGAATTCGAGGTAAATTGGCAGCCCAAATCGGCCGACCCAGTCCAAATATTGTCCTGCTAAGACCTAGATCAAAACGACATAGTTTCACTTAATAAAGCTGAGAGAAAATCTCATCCATTCAATCCCTTCAATCCAACGGACTACATTTCATCTCCCTTTCCAAATAAAACAACCAAAAAATCAGATTTTTGGGCCATTTACCCAAACCCTAGAAACCTCCCACTTGCCCCTCTCTCTCTAACCCCTCTCTTAAGCCGCCGCCTCCACCACTGCCACCACCGTGCGCCGCTACCGGTGGTGCTCCAAACTCAACCAAAATTTCACCATTTCCTCGTCTCTACATCCTTTACTCATATCTGAACCCCCAAATCCTCAAATCCTCAAACTCCATCTATTTACTCCTCTACATCCTTTCCTTCGTCATTGAGCTTTGTCCAACTCTCATTTGAAATATTCCTCTTGATACCTGGATTAGAAAACTTTGGTAATACTAAAGATTGCATAATTTTTTTTTCTTCAAGGTTATTGTTTAGAGTTTGTAAAGAGGTTTAGAGGTGGTAAAGGTTTGTTCTCCATGATTTAGTATTTATTAGTATGTTAAGATCGGATGTATTGAGTTATGGAATTACCTTGTGTAAATAATTGGCTTATTGTCAAGGGAGTTCAAAGAATTAAAATATTGAGCCTTAGACATAATATTAGTATGTAATAGAATTAGTCTAGAAGCCTAATAACAAAGAAAGTGGCCCAACGTCATTTTAAACCCAACAAACAAAGTTGGTCCAAGTTTTTAATTACAAGCTTTTCAAATAGTTTTGAATTCATCATATTTTCTTTTAATAATTGTATAACTTAATTACCTATGAATTTTAATCACCTCAATGATTATTTTAAACGTTAGACAATTAGTAGAGGCGCTTTAACTCACGGAATCGCTTGCGTAGCGTGATGTTTTGACATTCAATAATTTTTAATTCAATAATTTCATACCATTTCTACTAGTTTTAGTTGATTTCTAATTATTCCTTTTTTTTGTTGTTGTTAAAAATCGCAGATTCGCTTGCGTAGTGCGATAGTTAATTTTTAGTTAATTTCTTAAATGTAGTAATTTCTTTAAAAAGTATCAATGTACTAATAATCTTCGCCATAATCGCGGATTCGCTTGCGTAGCACTGTTATGATAAAATTAATAATTTCGCCTCGATTACGCATTCGCTTGCGTAGCGTGATTATGACAACATAATTTATCCAAAAAAAATCATTTTTTCTTGATTAATCTAATAATCAAGAAGTAAAAGTGGACAAGTAAAACACGAAAACTAATAAAGCACAGTTTATTCAGAATTAATTCAAGCCAAGATTAAGTCAATAAAGCGACCGTGCTAGAACCAAGGGACTCGGGGAATGCCTTACACCTTCTCCCCGGTCAACAGAATTCCTTACCGGACTTTGCTTTTCGCAGACCAATAATAAAATATTTAAATCATTCTTTGACTAGGGATTCAAATAAATGGTGACTTGGAACACCGAAAAAATTAATTTCAAGTGGCGACTCTGTAAATAAAATAATCCCTACTCAAATTTGTCACTTTAATTGGAAAAACTCTTTAACCCGCAATCCACAATAACACATCTTCTGGGGGGGTAGAAAAGGGGTGTGACAGCTCTGGCAACTCTGCTGGGGACAACCAGAATGCGAGCTTGTACATATTGACTTTTTATTTGGCTTCATTAATTTTATATATATTGTGATTTATTTGTGCCTAATGTGCTTCTTGTTCGCTTTTTACGGCTTTGATATTGTTGAACTGTACATATAAATTGTCGTCTCACGCACCCCCTCTGAGTCTTCTTGAAATAAAAAATTGGGAATTTGCTTGACATAACCAACTTTCTTTGATATAGCCGAGGTTCTTGTCACCCGGTGAAGGATTTTAGTCACACATGTTTTAGGCGAGGGGCACCACCAGTTAAGCCGGAAAGCAATGCTACCGGTATACTGACCCTCCTCGGCTCGAGTTGTTCGTTCGAGTAAGCTAATCTAGATACATTCTCCACTAGGATTTAAACCTAGAAGAACAAACCTCATGCCGGATATCCCTAGTAGGTTCGCTTTATTTACATCACGTGCATTTAACTTAGCGAAACTCGACACAGGGGTCGGATCCGTATAAGATAGGTATCCTCTTTGAGACCATCATGTCCACTTTTGTGCTACTTGTTACATCATTTGGAAGTCTTAATTGCGTTGTTGACCGACTTTAGAAAATAGTTGAGCGGAATTTCAAAAAAGAAAAAAAAAAAGAAAAAAAACACTCTCCTACTACAAATAATCTTTTTTTACTAAGATTTTGTAGTAGTCTGACGTGAGATGTAAAGATTAATTTCATAAAAAGTCAAAAGAGAAAAATACTCAGTTTCACCGAATTACGCGGGTCTGATTCTCACCGGATGCGAGATACGTAGGAATACTTCATAAGTTCCGGCCCCCATTTTTTCAATAATCCAAAAACAATTCCTTTAATTCATTCTTTAGAAGTCTTTCTTTAGAAATCCCAAATAAAAATTTAAGCCCAAAAATATTTTCTTCCATTTTAAAAGAGAATAAAATCAAAATCCGAAAAATATTTTTCTACCTTAGAAGTATTTTTCCCAGAATTCAAAAAAAAAAAAAAAAAAAAAAAAAAAAAAAAAAAAAAAAAAAAANAAATAATATTTTTCTTTCTTATTTAGAAGTCTTTCTTTAAAAAAAAAAAGAAAAAAAAAACATTTTGAAAAAAAAACTAGAATCAAAAATCAAAAATATTTTTCATTCTTTTGGAAATTGAAAAGAAAATTCAAGATTCAAAAAAAAAAAATCTTTTTCTTTATAAATATTTCTTTCATAAATTCAAAACAAATGTCCAAATACCCCCGAAAAAAAGCAAAAACAAATTGATATTCTTTGGTTACCTTTTACTGTTTGTCCTCATATTCCGGCCGTTTTTCCAAGGCAACCTTAAAATCTTCCTGGGAAGTACCGAAGGGCCGTTTTTGTTAAAGTAGCCATTTTTAGTTTGTCTATTTCTTATTTTACCTTTTTTATTTTATTTTTGTCCCCATGCTTAGTCGTTTTTACTGAGAAATCCTCTAAGCCTTTCGTGGAAGAATCAAAAGGCCGTTTTTATAATAATAGTCGTTTTCCTACTTTTTGTGTCTGGTAATTTCAAAAATGGTAAATAGATCGAGTCCTAAATGGCATTTTTCTTGTTTAAAAATAAAAAGGATTAATCAAAATTTCATATAGCTTAGGAAAGTCCTGACCCCTTTTTTATCTTATTCTTAGGTTCACCATGAATTCTCCACAAAGAAGCAACCAGAAAAGGGTGAGGGACGAGACACCTCCTATGTTTTTGATAAGAGACCAGACCCCGAGTAGTCTCTGTAACTGGTGGGCTAGTTTTGCAACATGGGAAAGGAATCAAGTATTTAAGCACCTTAAGTTCCTCACAAACATCATGGGGATTAATCCTAACAAAGATTTAATCGAGGCTCCAGTAGGTTTTTGGGACCCCCTGAACAATGTCTTCAGGTTCAAAGATTGTGAAATGACGCCTACATTGGAAGAATTAGGTGGGTTTACCGGATTAGGGAGGGACTTTCGTGGGAAAAAACCTGCTGCTCCGAGAAAAATTGGTGTAAACAACTTTCTAAAAAAGTTATGCCTCCATAGAATTCCCATGGGTTGCCTGGACGAAGGTTGGGTTCCGCTGGAATATTTCTATGACAGATTCAGGGACAAGAAAGGGTTTGAAAAATTCTCGGGCACAGAAATCGTCAACCAATTGAGGTACAATGCAGGGAGGGAGTTGAGAGTCTTCACGTTCATGATATCATTTCTGGGGATCATGGTCTTTCCAGAGCGTGGTGGGCGCATCAGAATTCGATTAGCTGCGATGGTCTCATTTTTGCAAAGTAGCGAGGATCACACCATTCTTCCCATGATTCTGGGAGACATTTTTCGGGCTTTGACCCGCTGCCAAGAGGGTGAATATTACTTCGAGGGATGCAACATTCTACTGCAGATGTGGTTCATAGAGCACCTTTATCATCATCCAATAGTAATAAATTTCAATGACAATTGGCTGAATTACATCGGATGTCACCCAGAGAGGGCTGCAAGTTGTAATTTTTCAGAGGGGGTGAGGGCTTGGCAGACATTGCTCGGTTCATTGAGTGCTGATAGAATCACTTGGAACTATTATTGGTTCCCTTCTACTAGGATCATACATATGTCGACGTATCGTCCGTTCTTCATACTCATGGGTTTCAGAGGTTTCCAACCCTATGCACCCCTACGCATCATGCGCCAGCTAGGGAGAGAGCAAAAAAAGCCCCCGACTGAGGACATGCGTCCGTTCATGTGGGAATTCAAGGTAGAGGAGCCCCCAAGGGAGTCATATGCACAAAAGGTCTGGTTTGGTAGTCGATTTTATGATTTTGACGAGATGGTAGCTGATCGTGAACATGGGGAGGTAAGCCTTGCATACCTTGAGTGGTTTCACAACCAGGCTATCCCAGAGCAAAGGCCAGAAAGATCCATACGGCATGCGACTGATTGGGAGGAGGAGATCGAGGCCAGAGTTAGAGAAACCAGAAGGGAAGTAACACTAGAGTTCCAATCCCGTATTGACATTTTACAAGAAGATAAAGGCATTCTGGAGACATCCATGGACATACAACAGATTGATTTCGAGCGGGAAAAGGCCAAGTGGGCACAAGAGAGGCGAGCACTCAAAGATCAAATTAGGCAGGAAAAAGTGACCACTACTGCTCAACAACAGGAAGAAAGAGAAGCTCAGTTAAAGGTGGTCCGTGATGATGAGCGCAGAGGTTTTGCTCTGTTAATACAAGGCCTGAGGGATTAGAGAGGGGGAGTTGAGTCAAGCAAGGAGCGCCAGATCGCGGAGTTTGAAATAGAAAGACATCACTACCAAAGTATGATCAATCGGTTGGAGGGGTGTCATTGGAAATTCAGCGTCAAAGAGATATGGACTTGGAGCGCGAGCATGACGCACTGGATGTAGCAGAGACCCGTGGTGAACAAAATCAAGAGTTTCACTTGGCGCAGGAACACATTAAGGGAAAGATCCTCGAGGTAGTCACATATACCTCCCGAGCTTGCAGGAGTTGTCAGGGAATGACGCCCGAACGATTTGCTGAAGTATCATTGAACGTCGCTCGTCACATATCTGCAGATTTAGAGAAGATATACCGCAATGTTGGGGGTCAACCGCAGGAATAAGCGCCATGACTACAATAATTCTGGTGGATTCTCTTGGAGAATTTTGGATCTTCTTTCAGCTGGCATATCATTTTGACTGTTCCTTTGTGGTTTTTGAGTATGTAAGAGTCTTTTGTTGTTTTGAGTCTTGTTATTTTTCCCTTTGTATTAAAAAGTCTGTTTGAGTCAAGTCTGGTCGTGTTTAAACAGTTATCTTTATAAAAAATGTTTGCTTTGTATAAAAAGAAAAAAAAAGAGAAGAAAAAAGAAAGAAGAAAAAAAGAGGGTCGTGTCCCTGAACTAGGTAATGATCTGATTCATGCGACGACAAGATACGTAGGCAACCCCTAAAAGGTTCGATCAAAATATTTCAATAACTTTAAAATGAGGGACCAAAAATAGGCAAGTGAAAAGAATAGCGAAAAAATGAGAAAGAAAAGAAAAAAGAGAATTGAAAAAGAAAATTTGAGAGCACTAATAAGCAGCAGCCTCATAAGCCGGGATGAAACACGAAGCCTTCCAAAAGCATGTTAGAAATGGTGACAATGTTAGGGACATGCCATATTACGTGTGATTCATATGTGTAAAACGCTTAACCCTAACACGTTTGTTGTCTTTTAGTCAGTAAGCTTAAGGTGGTTGGTTTGTGATGAAACTAGCAACACATCATTACTTCACCAGATCTAAAGGAAAGGTACCAATAGCTAATAATGATGAAATCGAGTTGGTCAGTGACAACCCCCCATGGCCAGTCAGCTGAGCAAGAGTCGGAGGAAGTGAGAAGATTAAAACAACAACTATCGGATGTATATCAAGCTTGGGTCTCCGGTCAGCCTCCACCTTAGGGTCCCTTAGAAGGAACTTCTACCGTACCCCTGGCTACTCAACCACCGCTCCGTGCAACGAGTGATCACATTCTACCACCAGGGTACGTGCCAAACTACAACATCCACGCCGCCCCTGGTACCTCTAATGTGCGACCTCTAGCCGCACCAGTCAGGAACTCCCCTCTTGTCGTGTCTGGCGCACCGGTATATACAGTCCCACCACCACCACCTGTGACGAGGACTAACAACGATCCACCATCTCATGCTTATGATGGACAATACTACTCTCCAAATGTGGCTTTCAGTGTCTCGGCTCCATACAACTAGACTCCTCAGTACGAGTCCCCGGTGGAAAATGAAAAGCCTGCCCGGACAGTTGAGCCAGATGAGATGGCCAGGAAGATGAAAAGTCTTGAACAAAACATAAAGAACATGCAAGGACTAGGCGGTCACAAAAGTGTATATTTCACTGATCTATGCATGTTCCCTCACATTCACTTTCCGCTAGGGTTCAAGACCCCAAAATTTGAGAGGTATGATGGACACGGCGACCCCATCGCCCACTTGAAAAGGTACTGCAACCAGCTGAGGGGTGCAGGTGGAAAAGAAGAATTGCTGATGGCTTAGTTTGGGGAAATTCTTGCGGGGGTAGCCTCAGAATGGTTCATCGACCAAGATATCTATCACTGGCATGTCTGGGACGACATGGCCCAGACCTTCATCAAACAATTCTAGTACAACATAGATATTGCACCAGATCGCAATTCCCTATCCAATATGAAGAAGAAGCCGGCTGAATGCTTTAGGGAGTATGCAATCAAGTGGAGGGAGCAAGCGGATAGAGTCAAGCCACCCATAGATAACCATGAGTTGATCGCTATTTTTCTGAAGGCCCAAGAGCCTGATTACTTTCAGAACATGATGTCCGCGATGGGTAGACCTTTTGGAGAGGCAATAAAAATAGGGGAAATGGTCGAAAATGGCCTCAAGACTGGCAGAATTGTAAGTCAAGCTGCTCTCAAAGCCACTACTCAAGCTATCCAAAATGGGTCGGGAAGTTTCGCAAATAAAAAGAAGAGAGATGAGGGGTCCATGATGACTTCGGGATCCAGGGAAGTTCAAAGGGGGGCACCGCACCCTTATGTGCAAGTTCAGCAGGGGTAATCCAACTACCCTTGACATTATTATCCTCTGCAAATTCCTCAATACTCTGTGGGCCCACCACAATACACAGTGTTCAATGCTCAGTCTTATGCTCAGCCTCCCAATCAGCAAGTACGGGCACCAGCTCCAAGGATCCCCCGACCTCAACAACAGAATTTTCGAGCACCCTACAATGCTCGTCCCAGGCAGGATTATGGTCGAGAGCAAAGGCCGACAGAAAAATTCACCCCATTGGATGAATCATACTCTAGTTTATTCCAGAAGCTGAAGCAAATAGACGTTATTGGACACATCGCTCCCCACCATATGCATCCTGATTCACATGGATTTCAAGAAAATGCTAGATGTGAATATCATTCAGGGGCCCCGGGGCATAACACTGAAGATTGCTAGACTCTAAAAAGAGCCATAGAAAGACTAATTGCTGAAAAACTGATTGTGGTGACAAATGACAAGGACCCTCCTAATGTGACCAACAACCCCTTGCCAGTACACAATGATGTTCACTTTGTGGGAATGATTGACCGAGANAAACAATTCAAGAAGGAACAGGTCTAAAAGTAAGTCCAAGCCGAGATGTTCCATTAATTGTGAAAGGCGCCCAGAGCTCTGAGAAGGCAACTTTATTTGTTCCAAAAATCTCGAGGTTAGAAGTTCGCTCCAATGTCCCAAGCCCAAGGTTATATGTCCTTGGAGGCCACCCCATCACAAGGCAGAACCAGTGCGGTACGAAGGGTACAACTGAGCCAATCATAATCAAACCTGTCGTGCAACCCCCTGTGACAAACACGAAGACCATTCCTTGGAACTACAACAAAACTGTGATGACTTACAAAGGCAAGGAAATCATAGAAGAAGTGGGGGAAACTGGAGGTTTGACTCGATCGGGAAGGTGTTACTCTCCAGAAGAGTTGAGGAAGGCCAAGCAAATCAGAGAAGGCCAATTGCCAATAAAGAAGCCAGTCACTGAAGAAGAGGCAGAAGAGTTTTTGAAGAAGATGAAAGTTCAGGATTACTCAATCATTGACCAGCTGAAAAAGACTCCTGCCCAAATTTCTCTACTATCTCTGCTCATACATTCAAAAGAGCATGCTCGTGTGCTAATTAAGATATAAATGAGGCACATTTCTCAGAGAAGACCAAAGTGAATCAGTTAGAGAAGTTGGCTAACAAATTTTTTGAGGTGAACAGAATCACCTTTGCTGATGATGAACTCCCCGAAGAAGGAGCCGTGCACAACAGGGCTTTGCACTTGACTGTTAAATGTGAGGGGCACTACGTGAAGCGAGTCATGGTTGATGGAGGCTCGAGCGTAGATGTATGCCCTCTCTCCACCTTGCAAATCATGAAGATCAATACAGACAGAATCCGACCCAGTAATGTCCATTTCCGCGCTTTTGATGGCTCGGCGAGGGATACCATTGGGGAGATCAACCTCACCATGATGATTGGGCATGTTGACTTCGAAATTATCTTCCAAGTAGTGGACATGGACACTTCTTATAACTTTCTTCTTGGAAGGCCATGGATCCATACGGCTCGAGCTGTGCCATCCACTTTGCATCAGATGCTCAAATTCGAACATGACAGGCAAGAAATTATTGTTCATGGGGAAGACGAGTCGTCCATTTATGAAGACCCGTTAATCCTTTGTATTGAGGCCAAGGAAGGGTATGAGTCCATTATCTATCAGGATTTTGAAGTGGTTGTTGTGGACCATGTTGAAGAAGGAAGGCATATTCTGCATCTTTGTCTTTCCGCCACATCTGTAATGGTAGCCGCACTCATGCCGAGACAAGGTTATGAGCCAGGAAAAGGCTTGGGGGCATCATTTCAAGGAATTTCGGATCCCATTTCTCCGTTCAGTAACCAAGATAATTTTGGTTTAGGCTTCAAGCCGACACAGGCAGACGAAGACAAAGCCAAACACCGCAAAAAGCACGGATGGGTCTTGCAACAACCTATCCCTCACATTTTCTGCACTTTTGTCAAGCCACGACTCCAAGAAGGTCAACATTCCTCGGCGCAGACAAACATTGATGAAATTTTCCATGGATTCAGCCAGTTTTTTTCTGAAGTGAATATGATCCAGGCAGGTGAAGGCACTAGTCGTGCCGATGTGCAACTAATTGGCCCAGATACCATGCTCAACAATTGGGAAGCAACTCCTCTCCCCACAAGGAAGGAGTCTTGGTAGTTTGCTTTTGCAGTTTCTTTTTGTATTTTGGGTTGCTTTCAGGGTTGTAATCCAAACATCTCAGTATTTGTTTTGTTTTGATGTTAACCCTTCTATCCTTTCGAATTCAATGAAATGCAGTTCAGTTTCGTATTAAAATTGTGTATCTTTTCCGTTCCCTAATTCAGTCATTTTGTTTCCATTTCAGTTTCGTTAATACCGAACTTTAATAACATGACATGCATGCGGATTCACGCCCAGATCTTAAAAAGCTGTCTAATTTCGAAATAAGGCATCAAGAAGTTGAATATGAAGAAGATGAGGCTATTGAGGAAATATCAAAGAGTTGGAACAATTTGAAAATAATCCTAAGCCCAACCTCAATGAAATTGAGTCCACTAATATCGGGGGTTACGAAGAAGTTAGAGAAACAAAGATAAGCATTCACACTGAACAAAAAATCAGAGATTCCTTGATTCAACTCTTATTTGAATACAGAGATGTGTTTGCTTGGTCATATGATGATATGCCGGGTTTAAGTGCTGACCTAGTGGTTCATAAGCTTCCCACGTATCCTGATTTTCCACCAATCCAACAAAAGCAACGAAAATTTAAAACGGACATGAGCGACAAAATCAAAGAGGAAATAATGAAGCAGTTGAGCGCCAACGTGGTCAGAGCTGTCCGATACACCACCTGGGTGGCAAATGTTGTGCCCGTTCCAAAGAAGGATGGANTAAATGTTGTGCGTGTTCCAAAGAAGGATGGAAAAACTAGAGTCTGTGTTGACTATAGGGACCTGAACAAAGCAAGTACGAAGGATAATTTCCCTTTGCCAAACATCCACATTCTTGTAGATAATTGCGCAAATCATGAGGTACAATTGTTCATGGATTGCTATGCTGGGTATCATCAGATTCTAATGGATGAGGATGACGCAGAAAAGACGGCTTTCACCACTCCATGGGGTACTTATTGTTACAGGGTCATGCCACTCGGCTTGAAGAATGCAGGTGCAACTTACATGAGGGCCATGACCACCATTTTCAATGACATGATGCAAAACGATATAGAAGTATATGTCAATGATGTCATCATAAAATCAAAGACACAAGCTGATCAGGTGCGCGATTTGAAAAAATTCTTCGAACGGCTTCGAAGATACGACATTAAGCTTAATCCAGCCAAGTGTGCATTTGGGGTTCTATCTGGGAAGCTCCTCGAGATTTGCCACCTCCGAAGAATAAAAAGGAAGTCATGAGTTTGCACGGGAGGTTGAACTACATCAGTAGATTCATTGCTCAGCTCACAACCACGTGCGAGCCCATCTTTAAGTTGCTGAAAAAGGATGCTGCTATCAAGTGGACGGACGATTGCCAAAAAGCTTTTGATAGAATCAAAGACTATCTGTCAAAACCCCCTGTACTGGTCCCACCTGAACCTGGTAGGCCTTTGTTTTTATATCTATCGGTGATGGATAATTCCTTTGGATGCGTTCTGGGGGATCATGATGCAACATGCAAAAAAGAACAAGCAATCTATTATTTGAGCAAGAAGTTCACCAATTATGAGGTTAAGTACACCTTTTTAGAAAGGACGTGTTGTGCCTTGACTTGGGTTGCTCTGAAGTTGAGGCATTATCTCCTAGCCTACACCACTTACCTCATATCCAGAATGGATCCGTTGAAGTATATCTTTCAAAAGTCGATGCCCACTGACAGGCTTGCAAAATGGCAGATTCTGCTCACAGAGTTCTAAATTGTCTATGTCACTCGCACCGCAATGAAAGCACAAGCTTTGGAAGATCATTTGGCAGAGAATCCAGTTGATGATGATTACAAGCCACTGAGCACATATTTCCTAGACGAAGCGGTCAACTCAATAGAGGAAGTAGTTCCGGACAGCACCCATGTATGGAAAATGTATTTTGACGGGGCTGTCAATATGAAAGGAGTTGGGATCGGGGCAATCCTTATCTTGCCTATTGGACAACATTACCCTGCAACGGCCCGATTCCGTTTCTTTTGTACCAATAATACGACAGAATACGAAGCTTGTATCATGGGTCTGAAAATGGCCCTCGATCTGGATGTGCATGAACTATTGGTTATGGGAGATTCTGATTTGCTTATCCGGCCAGCCCAAGGCGAATGGGAGACTCGAGATATCAAGCTTATTCATACAGACAATGTTTGCAAGACCTGAGCAAAATGTTCAAATCCATCGAGTACAGGTACATTCCCAGGTTTCACAACGAACTAGATGACGCCTTGGCTACCTTAGCCTCGATGATCCCTTATCCAGGTAACACTTATATTGATCCATTGGAAATCCAAGTTCAGAATCAACACAATTATTGCAATACTATCGGGACAGAACCAGATGGTGAACCGTGGTATCATGACATAAAACAATTCCTGAAAACAAGGGAATACCCAGAGCATGCCAAGGAAGATAAAAAAAGAACTATAAGGCGGCTCGCCAGTGGTTTCTTCCTGAATGGGGAAATTTTGTACAAAAGGACCCCATATTTGAACTTGTTGAGATGCATAGATGCCACAGAAGCTGAGCACATCATGAGTGAAGTGCATTCAGGGGTATGTTGACCTCACATGAATGGATATGTTTTGGCGAAGAAGATTCTACGGGCAGGGTATTATTGGCTTACTATGGAGCGAGATTGCTTCAGTTTTGTTCGCAAGTGTCACCAATGCCAGATTCATAGTGACCTGATTCACTCACCACCTTTGGAGTTGCATCCCATGTCCTCTCCTTGGCCCTTCGTTGCTTGGGGAATGGATGTTATTGGGCCAATCGAGCCAAAGGCTTCAAATGGGCATAGATCCATTTTGGTTGCAATTGATCACTTCACCAAGTGGGTGGAGGCCGCCACTTTCAAAGCCGTCACCAAGAAAGCAGTGGTAGACTTTGTCCATTCCAACATCATCTGTCGTTTTGGTATCCCGAAGACCATTATCACTGACAATGCAGCCAATCTAAATAGTAATTTGATGAAGGAGGTATGCAAGCAATTCAAAATTATGCATCGCCATTATACCCCTTACCGGCCGAAAGCCAATGGAGCCGTTGAAGCGACGAACAAGAACATCAAGAAGATTCTTAGGAAGATGATCCAAAGTTCCAGACAATGGCATGAAAAGTTGCATTTTTCTCTTTTGGGATACCGCACAACTGCTCGCACATCCATTGGTGCAACTCCTTATCTGTTGGTATATGGAGCGGAAGCTGTAATACCGGCTGAACTCAAAATTCCATCTCTTCTAGTCATTGCAGAGCTGGAGATTGAAGATACAGAATGGGTAAAGACCCGATTGGAACAACTAATGTTGATTGATGAAAAACGGCTAGCAGTAGTGTGCTTTGGCCAGCTATACCAGCAAATAATGGCACGCGCTTACAACAAGAAAGTGTGTCCAAGGCACTTCGAGGTAGGCCAATTCGTTCTAAAACGCATTCTTCCACACCAAGTAGAAGCTAAAGGAAAGTTTGCCCCAAACTGGAAAGGACCCTACATCATCAAGAAAGTGTTACCAAAAGGGGCCTTGGACTTGGTAGATGAAGAAGGAAGGGTACCAGGCATGACCATTAACGCAGATGCAGTCAAAAGATATTATGTCTGATATATACCCACTGTGGAACTTTCACGCATGATTTTCTCAGAATCGAGATAACGAAGGCCACCATTGCTCGCTTGTTCCAAATAGGTGTCACCCTCTTGTTAACCCCTTTGAGCTGTATTTGTCTTCTTTGTTTTCCGCGTTTTTGGAACCTATGTACTTGCAACAAAAAAAGGAAGAAAAGAAAAGAGTCCAAACAACAAATCTTCTGAGTCATTAAACTACGTCCGACCTGATTCCGAAAGGATACGTAGGCAGCCTTACCATGGGTTCGGTCCCATCACAACAAAAATCCATATTCCCAATATTTCAAAATTGGGGAAGAAGTTTGTTTCGCATTCTCCCTATTGAGAACTTCTGATCGATCTTTGAAAATATTTGAAGTCACCATGCCATGGGCAACCTTCCGCGTGTCATATTGTAAAAAAAAAAAAGAAAAAAAAAGAGAAGAAATGAGAGAGTCTTATCGGTGAAAACCCGTATGGGCACTGTAAGGCGACAGTGAGCAGAGAAATGAGAGAGCCTTATTGGTTAAAACCCAAATGGGCACCATAAGGCGACAGTGAGTAGAGAAATGAGAGAGGTCAGTTGGCGAAAACCCGCAAAGGGCGCTACTAGCCGAATGAGAGTCTTCGTACTCCGGCATGAGCACAACCAAGATAGTTTCAAGATGAACCTTTGCGACGGATTTTGAGAATTAGATAGCTCAGACGGATCAGGCGTCCATTCCAAAATGCATGTCATGATTCATTGAAGTCGACACATACTCCCAGATAAGTCTCCCTATTCCTTTCCACGAAAGGGACGCCTTTTGTTTAAGCACACCTCTTTTGCACCTTCAATTATTCTTCTATTTTTACCCATAAGTTTTCTTTTAGTCCATTTCGGTCTAATATTTCGTTAAAAGCAAAGCAAGCAAATGGCTGCAAAACTGGCTACAGTTTCCTCGTAATATCGAGCACAATTTGGGGCATATATGACATTGAAGAAGGCATGAATCCGTCTGTGATCTCATTTAACAAGGCGAACAAAGTGTCCCAAAGAAACTGAAAAGGTTTCCTAAGCAAGACCTCTTCATGAGAAAAGTTGACAAGCACTGCAGACACAAACCAATACCAGGTGCAAGACAACTGAGTTTGATTTTTAAAGAAAAATTGCACTGCCTCGGAGACAAAGGTAGCAATACCAAGGACGTCTGGGTTTGAAATAGTTGGGGGAAACATTGGAAAGCCAAGGTCTCCAGAAAATGATACAGATCAGTCGAACATCTCGGTACCATACTGACAGAATCAGTTCTTCAACTGCGGAGAGGCCGTGATAGAGTATCTGAGAACCTCGGTACCATACTGATAGAATCAGCTCTTCAGCTGCGGAGAGGCCGCGAAGTCAAAACCACAATAGGGCATCAAGGCCACAAACCAACCACCACTTTGAAAACTCATAAAATTTTCTTTGTTTGAAGCAGGAACAAAGCAATGCAGAATGACGGTTCTTAAAGGACGAATGTCACCAAACGTAAGCTCCTTAAAATTTCCATTTTTATTTTATTTTTAGCATGCATCACTACTATTCACACCTCCTAGTTTAGTAGCTTAACTCAGGTAGAACCATTTCACCTAGGGGATTCAGCTCATAGTTTCAAGTAGAAGTACTCTTCTCTCATGTTGTTTTACATAGCTTAACCCAGGTAGAAACATTTCGCCTAGGGGGATACATCTCATAGTTCCGATTAGAAGTACTCTTCGCTCAGTTTGTTTTACATAGCTTAACCCAGGTAGAACCATTTCAGATAGGGGGATCCAGCTCATAGTTCCGGGTAGAAGCACTCTTCGCTCAGGTCATTTTACATAGTTCAACCCAGGTAGAACCATTTTGCCTATAGGAATTCAACGCTTTATCAGTAACACAGGGTACCAACCCCTGGTTACATTTCCTTCCAGTAATACAGGGTGCCAACCCCTAGTTACATCTCTTCCAGTAAAACAGGGTGCCAACCCCTGGTTACATTTCTTACAGTAATACAGGGTACCAACCCTTGGTTACATTCTTCTTCATTGATACAGGGTACCAATCCCTGGTTACATTTCCTCTCCAGTAATACAGGGTGTAGACCCCTGGTTACAGTCATTGCCGGTAATACAGGGTTCCAACCCCTGGTTACATCCATTTCCTGGTAATACAGGGTACCAACCCCTGGTTACACTCATTTCCAGTAATACAGGGTACCAACCCCTGGTTACATTCTTCTTCAGTGATACAGGGCACCAAACCCTGGTTACATTTCCTCTCCAGTAATATAAGGTGTCAACCCCTGGTTACAGTCATTGCCGGTAATACAGGGTACCAACCCCTGGTTACACTCCTTTCCAGTAATACATGGTACCAACCCCCGGTTACATTCTTCCTCAGTGATACAGGGTACCAACCCCTGGTTACATCCATTTCCATTAATACAAGTCACCAACCCCTGGTTACATTCCTCTCCAGTAATACAGGGTGCCAACCCCTGGTTACGTTTTCTCTCCAGTAGTACAGGGTTCCAACCCCTGGTTACATTTCCTTTCAATAATATAGGGTTCCAACCCCTGGTTTCCAATACTCTTGGTAACGTAGGGTACACAATCCCACATTACAAAATTTTATCTCTTTTAGCTAGTTTATTCTACTGTTTCTGTGTGCCTTTCAATAAATTAGATAGTTTATAACTTTCTCTGATAACTCACAAAATTTTCCTAGTTCAAACTGGGGCAGAAATTTTTTTTCGTTTTGTTCGTCTTTGATGGCTTTTCAGGCCCCGCCGTAGAGCACATGTGATGGTTAAAGCTTGCGGTTTCAGTGTCTCATCAGAAGAAAGAAGTATTTCGATCACAAGATGGTTGGAGTTAGCATTGACAATGTGTCAGCAACCCAGCTTCTCAAGATTCATCTTCTCAAATTCTGATCCAGAAAGCAAGCAATTGAGTTTGAGTCATAATCTTTTCTTCAAAGAGCATCAAGATCCAATCTAAGGTCGACACAAGCGAGCAAGTCAAAAATCAAGATTTGACTCCATAAGGCACCTAGATAGGAATTTTGTAACTCTTAGTTTGCAGACATATGTAGTTCTCTTCTCTTTTTCTTTAATGTAAGAAGCAAGTAACAGTAACAGCAACAACAATAGCAACAACAACAACAGTTTTAAATCCAGTGTTCGGTAGTCCCAGCTACCAAACTTTTCCCAGAACTACACTGACCTGATTCCTTTATAGCCAAGGATATGTAGGCAACCTCGGAAGCAAGGTTCGGTCACCTTTATCAAAAATGCTTCCATTGGAGTGATATGTGAGCAAAAATTAGCTATGGCATTCACTTTTCTTTGCACGAAAACTCTACATGTTCTCGAGCAAAGAGGGGAAGCTGTGAACACCTAATTTTTGCACTATTTTAACACCTCCGAGAGTCATTAGTGTTTTGTTATATTAATTATTTTTCTCTAACTTTCGTGTCTTTAATCCCATATTTCCTATCAGAAAAATACCAAAAAGTAGTTTTTTTTATATTTGTGCATCTTTAGTATTAGTTTAAATTTAAGGGGGTAAGGAATGGGCCGAATTCAAGGCAAATTGGCAGCCCAAATCGGCCGACCCAGTCCAAATATTGGCCTGCCAAGACCTAGATCAAAACGACATAGTTTCACTTATAAAGATGAGAGAAAATATCATCCATTCAATCCCTTCAATCCAACGGACCACATTTCATCTCCCTTTCCAAATAAAACAACCAAAAAATCAGATTTTTTGTCCATTTACCCAAACCCTAGAAACCTCTCACTTGCCTCTCTCTCTCTAACCCCTCTCTTAAGTCGCCGCCTCCACCACTGCCACCACCGTGCGCCGTCGCCGGTGGTGCTCCAAACACCACCAAACTTTCACCATTTCCTCGTCTCTTCATCCTTTACTCATATCTGAACCCCAAATCCTCAAACTCCATCTCAATCTCCATGAATCTTCAAAAAACCAAAACCCTAGCCGCCTATTTCTCCTAAAATTTGACAAGATTGAGATCCCACCACCACTTGATACCTACATGAATGTGTAGTTCTCCCCCTAATCCACTGTTCTTTCTTGGTTTGGAGTCGAAACTCCGGTGGATCTATTCCGACGGGTTGCTGAACATTCCTACTTTGGCTCGAACAAGCCTTTCTCGTTGCTGAGTTTGTTATTCGACTTCAATTTGATTGAAGTTGATAGTGACAGACCGATAACAAGAAGAGCATATCTGACGTCAAAACTTCATCCATCGCTGCCCGAATCACCACCACTGCCGCACCACCACTGTCTCGAGAACTCGCTTTTCCGGTGCACCCTAATCCCTTATGGTTCTTTCTGTTTCATTGTAGTGTGCTTAGGTCTAATTTCTGAATTTTCTTCTTTGTGTGTTCATGTGTTTTATTTTTAGTTAAGTCGTTAGTCAGTAATGTTAGTTGTCGCTTAATATTTTCAAATCATGTACTTAGTTGATTGTTTAAGTTTCCATTAATCGTTTCTCAATAGCTTATCAATATTGTATTTAAGGTAGTGTTTCCTGATTCCAATTGTCTACCGTTTAGTTCTCATGATTCGATTGTCATTAGTTTAGTTTGTTTGAATGTTTAGGTTGATTACATATAAGTTCTTAGTTGGTTTAAGTTTGAGTATATAAGATTGAATTTCAGTCATGTGTAGATAATAGCTGAATACTTGAGTTTAAAGTATATGGTTGTTGGGTATTTTACTGTTTACACATGCTGCTCTGTTTGGTGTCAGAATTTGGTGAAAAATGGACTATTTTGGCACACAAAGTTAGTCCTTTTGGATAGATTTTTGGTGAACCAAAATCTGTCCAAAAGAACTTATTTTTCCTACTTAAAGAGTTCATTTTTTCGCACTTGAAGAACATCTTGAGAGTGGCTTGAACACACATCTTCACACACTCCAAAAATATCTTTACACATACTCAATTAAAAAGGAACACCACTTGAAAACAAAACAAAAGAAAGATCAACTGGACATCTTTAGTAAGTTGAAAAGAAAACTAAAAGTCGTGAGCTTTGTGAGTCGATTCTTGAGTGTAAAACCTTTAAGAAAGTAGAGGGATCTTGTAAAAAATTCCAGAGTGACTCATTGCTAGTTTCAATTACTTTGTTTGTCATCTCTAGTTCATTTTCTTTGGGTTAAGAGGTGCTGGATGTTGCTGTTTGTTGCTGCTGATTTCTGTTATTTGATCCATTGCTGATACTTATTTTTCTGCTATCCAGGTAACTCCTTTAATGTACTGAAATCCTTGATTAAGAATGAATGAAAGTGCAGCAATTTGAGTTCTTCAGTGTATCTTAACCCTTTGAAACATTCTGTCCGGACTGCTTTAAATATCTCTCACGCTGAGTGGAATAAATATTCAAATGTTCGAATTCATCAGAATGTCAGCGTATGAATTCGTTTGCTTTCGTGTATCAATAATAGACATGTAGAGGGTCTTATAATTATTTCCAGTAACTTTTGCTATGTTAGATTATGGAATTGAGGATTGCTTTGTTATTGAACTTTTGATGGCCTTTATGTTTAAATAAGCAGACTGTGTATGTAAAATCTTAAAAGATTCCATCTTTGCGTTAAGGTTTAATCTCTGGAGTTTTCGTTCACCACTGTTTGGATATGAACGTAGCCATAGCGTCATTTTGAATGTCTATTAGATTCATCATTGAGCTTTGTCCGACTCTCATTTGAAATATTCCTCTTGATACCTGGATTAGAAAACTTTGGTAATACTAAAGATTGCATAATTGTTTTTCTTCAAGGTTATTGTTTAGAGTTTATAAAGAGGTTTAGAGTTGGTAAAGGTTTGTTCTCCATGATTTAGTATTTATTAGTATGTTAAGATCGGATGTATTGAGTTATGGAATTACCTTGTGTAAGTAATTGGATTACTGTCAAGGGAGTTCAAAGAATTAAAATATTGAGCCTTAGACATAATATTATTATGTAATAGAATTAGTCTAGAAGCCTAATAACAAAGAAAGTGGCCCAACGTCATTTTAAACCCAACAAACAAAGTTGGTCCGAGTTTTTAATTACAAGATTTTCAAATAGTTTTAAATTCATCATATTTTCTTTTAATAATTGTATAACTTAATTACCTATGAATTTTAATCACCTTAATGATTATTTTAAACGTTAGACAATTAGTAGAGGCGCTTTAACTCACGGAATCGCTTACGTAGCGTGATGTTTTGACATTCAATGATTTTTAATTCAATAATTTCATACCATTTCTACTAGCTTTAGTTGATTTCTAATTATTCCTCTTTTTTGTTGTTGGTAAAAATCGCAGATTCGCTTGTGCAGTGCGATAGTTAATTTTTAATTATTTCCTTAAATGTAGTAATTTCTTTAAAAAGTAATAATGTACTAATAATCTTTGCCATAATTGCGGATTCGCTTGCGTAGCGCTGTTATGATAAAATTAATAAATTTCGTCTCGGTTACGCATTCGCTTGCGTAGCGTGATTATGACAACATAATTTATCCAAAAAAATCATTTTTTCTTGATTAATCTAATAATCAAGAAGTAAAAGCGCACAAGTAAAACACGGAAACTAATACAACACAGTTATTCAGAATTAATTCAAGTCAAGATTAAGTCAATAAAGCGACCGTGCTAGAACCACGGGACTCGGGGAATGCCTTACACCTTCTCCCCGATCAACAGAATTTCTTACCCGGACTTTGCTTTTCGCAGATCAATAATAAAAGAGTTAAATCTTCCTTTGACTAGGGATTCAAATAAATGGTGACTTGGAACACCGAAAAAATCAATTCCAAGTGGTGACTCTGTAACTAAAATAATCCCTACTCAAATTTGTCACTTTAATTGGAAAAATCCTTTAACCCGCAATCCACAATAACACATCTTTTGGGGGGTAGAAAAAGGGTGTGACAGCTTTGCTCTAACATGTTCAGTTATTATAGATATCTTGCCTATAATTATCCTACTTTGCTCGAATATGTGTTAGAAATCCTGCCTATAGGTCCTTTATTTGGTTCAAATGTGGTTTGTTTTTACCTGTTAGAAACCATGCCTATAGGATATTGAATGATTAATATCTCAATGTGCGCATAGGATTCTGTTTACACGCGGCTTAATCTACAAATTAGATGTCATGCCTATAGGATCTAAAAATCAGTTTTAATTATAGAAATCATGCCTATAGGATAAAAAAATCAGTTTTAATTACAGAAATCATGCCTATAGTATCTAAAAAAATCAGTTTTAATTAGAGAAATCCTGCCTATAGGGTCTAAAATCAGTCTTAATTCTTCTCCTGCTCGTTTCTTTAAGAGTTTTCAACACTGTGCTGATTATCTTTATTAGAAATCATGCATATAAGACTCAATTAAGCTATTCTGAACATATTCCTGTGATTACCACTGTTAGTTACTGCGTGAATCACCTAGACATCATGCCTATAGGTTTAACCTATTGTGCTTATAATCAGTAGGAAACTATGTAGGCTTTAGAAACTGTATTAAGAGAAAAAGGCTTTACACATGAAAATGCCTGCTTATAAAATCCAGAATCACATAGAGATCCTGCCTATAGGGTTTTGCAACCTTAACTTATTAAAATCTGCAACTGTCAATGTTAATTAGTTTTCATGCATTTGTTGTCTAAGTGCGGAGGCTAACTTGAGCCCTTGTTTTCCTACACATGAAAGTCCAAATTGTTTTAATGTCGCCTAGTTTTCTCATTTTTTGAGAAACCTAAGTTAAGTCTAGAACCACACGAGATAGAGGTCCAATTGCCTCCTGGACCATCGGCATGGGACGGGTAGTGCACGCATATGGTATGATTTAGAATCAACTAGTGCGCTTTAGGTAAACAATTAAAGATAGTAAACGGGTAGTATGAGATGATAGTCTGTGCCCGCTGAATAATATGAGTAACACCCCACCTCGAGGGAGTTATGAAGTATTATTTGTGTTGCACGGGGTGATGCTTTAGGCTAAAAAACTTAGGATCCCCCACCTTTGTTTTAAAGTCAATCATTTTATTTTATTTGCCGTTTTGTCTCCTCTTTTCCTAGACTAATTCATATAATTCGAGTTCAGCCGGGACCCACCGTTGTGGACCTCGAGGAGTGCCTAACACCTTCTCCTCAAGGTAATTTGAGCCCTTACCCCATATTTGGTGACGCAACTGGTTAAACCATAGTTATTTGCAAATAGGTGCCTTAATGCACCTTAAAAGGGGCTAGGTGGCGACTCTCTCTTTTAACACTCTTCCTTAAAAGAGTTGTCATGTGTCGAAACCCGATTTCACGAGAAAAAGGGGCGCGACAGCATGACGAATTTGCTGGGGAAATATTTTAGGCTCTTACCATTGCGAACTTGGTCTATATGAATTAGTCCCTTCCAATAAGCATGCCTCTATTATTTTGCTATTACCTGAATATCCCGCTCCCATTTTCCCTTTTATTGCTACATGCACACCATCTTCCTTATTTACCCTTTATGTGAACTCATATGCAACTTTTCGCTTAATTTGGTTACAATGTGCGTTTCCTTTTATTTCCTAATCATGTTCAGTTGATCCAAACCTTTAAATTTGCTATATCATATCTCTACCAACCCTTACCCCTTTATTTTCTTTATTACAATTCTTTCACATCACGCGAACTAACTTCTTCCCTTATTTTCTTTCTTTTATGTATTTACGTTTCATTTAATATTGCATTTATTGATTTCATCATGCAAAATACTTGACAACGTGTTGTTTTATCTTTTCATAAAGCATGATCCACATCATGTTCCACTTGTACATACTTAATACCATAGCGGAACTTGATGAGTGTCCGCACTCTTCCTAAATCACTCTTTCAAATTTGGAAAGGCTTATTTTCGGTAAAACTAGTCGATAAGCGGTCAATCGACGATTCCGTGCCTTTCGCTCTCAAATTTTCCACTTGAGGGTACCGGTCTAGACTCTTCTATAAACACCCACTCTGATATTAACTATGCATGCATCATGTCTAAACCGAGTATGGGTTAGAACACTATCCGCATGATAACTCTCTAAGGAAAACCTTGTCCAAAGCTTATCAGGATTTTCATAATCCCAACGGGCACAATCATGATATGTGCATTATTTGGAGAAAACGTGTCGATATACTAATTATTAATGTGTAGATAGTCGAATCCGGAGGGGGAAAGGGCTAACTTTATATGTTTTGCATAAATAAGGCACGAGGTCCCCATGTTCGGCATGGTTCAAAGTATCCCACCCTTTTTGCTAGATTGGTGGGGAAATCTCTCACCGAGCGACAAAAACCATGTGAAAAGAGTTCTCGGGAATTTACTTTCCCTGCTAGACATTCAGCCAAACAATGTACTGATTGAGGCCGCTACTATGTTCCGGGATGAGAAAAAGGCTGCTTTCCACTCTGGTGACATAGAAATGACTCCCCTTCTAGAGGAAATAGGAGGCTTTGCTAGGATTCCCTGGGACAACCCTGGTCTCTGGGTACCGGAAAATTACACTTCTCGAGGCTTTCTGAAAATGATGGGTTTTAGAAGGAATTATGAGTTAGTCTGCCTGGGGAAGTATTAAATACAATTCGACTTCCTTTACGAGCGTTATGGGCACAACAATTCATACCGCCTCTATCATGATGAGTTTGCCGTCACTTCTCTGGGTTGGAATCACCGCCGGATTTTTGTGTTCATTGTCTGTTTTTTGGGGATGTTGGTATTCCCAATACAAGGAGAAAGGATCCAGAGTCGCTTAGATATGGTTACTAAGACCCTAATGGAAGGAATCGATGGACAAACTTACACTATTTTCCTGATGATCGTAGCGGAGATATATCGATCCTTGGACCGTTGCAAGAAAAGATATATGCATTTTGACGGTTGCAATATGTTGCTGCAAATATGGCTGTTGGAACACCTTCAAAGGGGACAATACCGTCAAGAATTTCCGCGGTGGCCATGGAATGACCACATAGCTTTTAACCATCTGAAAAGAATGACTTTTATCCCCGACAGGTTTGCACAACCACGAAACGCTGTGGGCTGGGTACACTTCTATAGAAATTTGACTGACGACAAGGTCCCTTGGATGTTTGAGTGGTTCCCTAGTTGTGAATTCATAATCAGGTCAAGAGTTGTTCCTAATCTAGTGCTAATCGAATTAAGGGGTATCTATCCCTATGCTCCTATTAGAGTCATGAGGCAAGCTAGGAGGAAACAGGTCATACCACGAGTCTCTAAGATGGTTCATTACAAAGTAGACTTCCAGGGTAATGCCATTCCATTCAAGTGCGAGGCACATCACATGTGGTATCAAAAGATCATTGTGGAAAATGATACCATCGATCCAGATCGGTATCATGCCGGCCAAGTGTATTTCTACCCATCATGGTTGGTCGATGACATAGCAGGAGAAGTAAATCCAGGGGTTTGATTTGAGAAATAGGGTCATAGACGACGCTACTGAGGCACAGTCAAATACCAGAGGTTGCGCAAAAGGATTTTCGAATCTGAGGCCAGGCATTTGGAACAACATAAAGTGGATATGGAAGCAATCAATGAATGGAGGGGAATCACTACTAAGTCAAAAGATAGGTTGGAGTATCTGGAGCAGGTTTTGATGGAACTTGAGGGAAAGATGAGGAAAAAGGTCTCGGATTGTTAGAACGCAGAAGGCAATGAAGGAGGGCATCTAGCAAGGGCATAATTGTTGTTGGACGTGCACGACCTGGTGAAACTGATTGATGGGGCTAAGAAGGCCAAGCTTGGAGAAGGTCCCTCTAGGACCGAGTAGATTAGGATCGACATTTACTTATTTTAGATTCGTTTTTGAATTCGATTGTAATAAGGCAAATGACACTAGTAACTCTTTATAATTATTGTCGTTTTAGTAGTGATTTCGTATATTTAGCATATTAATGAAATGACATAATTATCGGCATTGAGTTTCTCCAAATCTATATGTCGCTAGGCCTACCTCGGGAAAAATGAGGTTTCCCAAATTAGGATGCGAATTTATAATTCTGCAGTACATGTTTAAATACTGCCAATATCCTTTCAAAACTCCCTACTGACTTGTTTACCTTATGCTTTTCTTCTTTCTATATTTATTCCCATCCCCTAAGGTTGGTTCGTGCATACTGGCATCATCAGCATATCATACCAGATCTAGAGGTGCTCCTCCTCCTCCTCCTCCTCCTCCAAGTGATCCTAAAAGCAAGGGCAAAACTAAGATGGATGATATAAGTGGTATTAGGAAAGACAACACTACACATGCAGAGAATGTTGAGACTTCCGATGGTCGGAGTACTCCGACACAGAATGATTTGGTTCTATGGTTGGAGTAGAAGATACTGGAATTACAAGGGGAACTTGAGCAAGTCCGTAACTTGGCAAACCTTTCCCTCACCTTGAACGTTCCGGATGTCAACCAACAAAACGCCCAAAACCCAGTGCCTCCTCAAAACACACCAAACCAGCATCCGCAAAATCCTCCCGCACCTCATCAATACACCACGCCTCCCCAAAATCCTAATCCTCCACCAGTACCAACTCCCCCTCAGCACAAAAATCATCCAACCCAGTACCCACAAACTACTTCCTACCACACTCCTCAAAACACACCACAACGCACCCCTGATCCACAGAACTCAACCAATGATCACCACTATACCCAAATCCCTGGAATCTACCAAAACAAACCCATATACATAGAAACTCTACCTCACCCTTCATAACAAATCCCATACACACCAGAATCCACCGAGAAGGACCTTCTCATCAAGAATATGGTAGAGGAGCTTAAGAAGCTTACAAGTCGAGTCCAAGGTGTCGAAGGGGGTAAAGGAATTAAGGGTTTGAACTATGAAGATTTGGGTATTTAGCCGGATGTAGAACTGCCAGAGAGTTACAAACCTCCCAAGTTTGAAATGTTAGACGGAACAGGTGACCCAAAGGTACATCTGAGGAGATACTGCGACAATCTTGTGGGGTTGGTAAAGATGAAAGAATCCGTATGAAGTTATTCATGAGGAGCCTAACTGGAGACGCAATATCTTGGTATGTCAGCCAAAATCCAAAGAAGTGGGTTAACTGGGTAAGCATGGTATCAGATTTCATGGATCGGTTCAGATTCAACACAGAGAATGCACCAGATGTCTTCTATTTCCAGAATCTTAAGAAGAAGTCAATAGAGACTTTTTGCAAGTATGCTACTCGATGAAGATCGGAAGCTGCAAAAGTAAAGACAACATTGGAAGAAGAGAAAACGAACAAATTCTTTGTCCTGGCATCCACAATATTATGAGAGGTTAATGGTCATTGAAAATCATAAATTCTCTGAAATCATCAAATTAGGAGAAATAATAGAAGAAGGAATTAAAAATGGTATGGTAACCAATATTGAGGCATTACAAGCTACCAACAAGGCCTTGCAGTCAGGAGGCATATCCAAGAAGAAGGAAGTAGGGGCCTTGATGGTATCCCAAGGTCCGAAATCTCCTTTCACATACCAAAAACCTCCCCCCACATATCAGCCTTCACCTCCCAGATATCCACAACGCGCCACCGCTTACCATACTTACAATACCCAGCCAGCATATTACCACTCACCGCTAGCCTGCAAAAACTATCAAAAACCTAGACCAAATTTTGACCGCACACCGCCCAAACAATATACCCCTCTTGTTGAACCCATCGATCAGTTGCATGAGAGACTGAAAGATGCCTGTTATGTCACTCTTATTCCCGCTGTTGCCATGGAAAATTCCTCCCAATGGGTCAATCCAAATAAGACATGTGCCTACCACTCTGGCATGAAGGGTCATACCATTGATGAATGTCGCACTCTAAAGGACAAGATCCAGACGCTAATTGATACCAAGGTTATACAAGCGAAAAAGGTTGCACCTAAAGTCCGCAATAATCCCCTCCCGGATCACAGGGGCGAGGGGGTAAACTGATGAAGAATGGGACTCGGAAGGGTCAATTGGGATCATTCGAGAAGGGGATAATCCTAAGAAACCTGTAGTCACTCTCACTCCTATTGTGATACAGATACCGCCACCAATCGAAGTTAAGGTAGCTGCATCAACTCCGTTTGAAGTTGAAGTAACAACACCTGCAGTCGGGCCTGCTCCGTTTGAAGTGGAAGTTACCACACCATTCACTGTGATGGTAGTACCCACACCATCCTTTAATTCCAATGTCATACCCTGGGACTACATCGCAGAAGCGAGAAGGAAAGGAAAAGGGAAAATGGAAGAAACTGGTGCAGCACAGGGCATGACCAGAACTGGTAGAGTTTACACACCTGAGAACCTAGGGGGAACAAGTAAAGAAGCCACTTCCAAACAACCTATCATTGAAATCAGCCCGGATGATCTTTAGAGAAAGTTGCAAGCTAGAGAGTACTCTGTAGTGGACCATTTGAACAAAACCCCTGGTCAGATATCTATTCTATCATTACTGCAGAATTCTGAAGCACATAGGAACGCATTGATGAAGGTATTGAACGAGGCCTATGTGCCCAACAACATTACCAGTGGAGAAATGGATAACATGGTAGGGAAAGTATTGGAAAGCCATTTGATCACCTTCCATGAAGAGGAACTGTCGCCGGAAGGATTGAGCCATAACAGAGCACTACATATCACGGTGCAGTGTGAAGAAAAATTCATTGCTAGGGTTCTGATAGATGGAGGTTCAAGTCTCAACATCTTTCCATTGACGACTTTGAAGAGATTGGGTAAAGGTTTGCATGAGATACGAGCATGAACTATGAACATAAAAGCATTCGATGGATCTCAAAGGGACACGATTGGAGAAACCAACCTTTGCTTACAAATGGGCCCAACTTGGTTTGATGTTGAATTTCAAGTACTCAACATATCCTCCTCATACACCTTGGATACCCGCCGTTGGGGCTGTAGCATCTACTCTGCATCAGGCTGTGAAGTTCGAATGGAACCATTAGGAGGTGATTATTCATGGAGACGGGAGTAATCCCATTTACTCCAATCAGACAGTTCCATCGCATTGAGCGTGTTAATTCAATTGAGAAGGACAAGTGGTGGACTAGCAAAATTGAGAGCATATTGGCATGGGCAGGATATGAACCTGGTAAAGGGCTCGGAAAGGATCTCCAGGGTATTACTAAACCAATACAGTTAAAGTGTCACTGTATGACTTTTGGACTAGGATATCAGTACACTTGGCATGAGTATCAAAACTCGTCACCACCGTGGCGCGGTCCTTAATACCCCCTCTAGCAACCGATACCATATTTGAGCCAATCCTTCCATCAAGATGATATAATATGGGGATCTGAAGAAGATGAAGTACTAGCTGGTTTGAGGAATCTATTCTTAGAAGATGAAGACATGGATTGCAGTGTAATATTTGAGGAGGAGGAGGAGGATGAGGAGGATGAAGGCATTGTCATCCAGACAGTGGAGAATGGAGCTGTCCTCACGAACTGGAAATCCACAACATCAAGGGCCCGCCGAGTCCCGGGGTAGCCTGGCTACTAGTGTCATTTATTTTTGAAACCCATCCTTTTGAGCATTTTTAAAGCATTTTCAGTATTTTGTTTTGGAAACCTTTGTTTGGATCATTAACATCGATTTTTTATTTGACATTTTGACACTTATAAATGGCTTGTTATTTTATTATTTATTACTATTCTCTATATATTTCTCTCTACAACATTACTATTTCTTATCTTGATGAACCAACGATTGTGACATGTAATGAGACAACGCAATATAAGGATAGTGACTCGGAAGAGATAGAAGAAGAAGATGTAATACCTGAGGAAATTGTCAGAGAAGTTCAGAATTTTGAGAATAATCCTAAGTGCAACCTGGACGAAATTGAGATAGTCAACTTGGGAGATTCCGAAATAGTCAAAGAAACTCGCATAAGCATTTACCTGTCACCATCAGAAAAAGAAGAATACACTCGTTTCCTGAAAGAATATGTAGGCATTTTCTGGGTTGATAACATCCATAGTGGCACATAAGCTATCCACCAATCCGATGTGTCCACCGGTAAAACAAAAGCTTAGAAAGTTCAAGCCAGATATGAGTCTGAAAATCAAAGAGGAAGTAACCAAGCAGATCAAAGCTAAGGTTCTCAGAGTGGTTGAATATCCGACTTGGTTAGCCAACATTGTGCCGGTTCCAAAGAAGGATGGGAAAGTTAGAGTATGTGTCGACTATTGGGACCTAAACAGAGCAAGTCCCAAAGATGATTTCCCACTACCAAACATACACATACTGATCGACAACTGCGCCAAGCATGAACTTCAATCCTTTGTGGATTGCTTCGCGAGTTATCATCAAATCTGGATGGATGAAGAAGATGTAGAGAAAATGGCTTTTATAACACCATGGGGAGTATACTGCTACAAAATGATGTCGTTTGGTTTGAATAATGCTAGGGCCACTTATATGAGAGCCATGACAACTATTTTCCACGACATGATACACAAGGAGATAGAAGTATGCGTGGATGATGTCATCATCAAATCCAAAAAAGGTACAGATCATATAGCGGATTTGAGAAAGTTCTTTGATCGGCTTCGAAGGTATAACTTGAAACTGAATCCCGCAAAATGTGCCTTTGGAGTTCCTATCGGAAAGCTGCTAGGATTCATCGTCAGCCACCGAAAAATCGAGCTAGATCCATTGAAGGTCAAGGCTATACAGGATTTGCCACCACCAAAGAACAAGAAAGATGTAATGAGTTTCTTGGGGCGTCTCAATTATATCAGTCGCTTCATAGAACAATCAACTGTAATATGTGAGCTGATTTTCAAAATGTTAAGGAAGGATGCCGCAACCAGTTGGACTGAAGACTGCCAGAAAGCTTTTGAAAAAAATCAAAGAATACTTGTCCACACCACTAGTCCTAGTCCCGCTAGAGCCTGCTAGACCGCTGCTACTCTACCTCTACATATTAGATGGGGCTTTCGGTTGTGTCTTGGGATAAAATGACACGGGACGGAAAGAACATGCCATATATTATCTGAGTAAGAAGTTCACACCCTACGAACACAGTATTCTCTGCTGGAACGCACTTGCTGTGCTCTGACATGGATAGCCCAGAAACTTAAGCACTAATTCTGTGCCTATACCACATATCTCATATCAAGGATGGATCCCTTAAAGTACATCTTCCAAAAGCCCATGCCTACAGGGAAGCTAGCAAAATGGCAGATATTGTTGAGTGAATTTGACATAGTTTAGTTGACTCAGAAGGAGGTTAAGGGACAGGCGTTAGCAAATCAACTTGCGGTAAATCATGTAGGAGGAGAAATTTAACGACCCGACCGGTCGTTTGTCGTTATCGGACCCCGTTCCCCTAAATGAAACTTCCCATAGCGGCTTATTATGATTTATGACTTGTGGAGGAGGGTGGTCCGGGATTCAGAAGTGTTTAGAGCAATGATGGAACACTTGGTTCCTTCAGGTTGGCCTTTAAGGCCAAGTTTGACTTCGATCAACATTTTGGGTAAATGACCTCGGAATCGAGTTTCGATGATTCCGGTAGCTTCGTATGATGATTTCAGACTTGGTCGTATGTTCGGCATGTGTTTCTGATGACCGGGAGCTTTTCAGTGCCCAATATGGAACTAAGAAGTTCCTAAAGTTCCTATTGTGGTTTGGGACATGTTTTGGTGTTATCGAGGTCCGAAAAGAATTTCGAGATCAGGAATAGTTCCGTTAGCGAAGTCTAGAAAACTTGAAGTTCCTAAGTTATGATTCCAGGGGTTTTGGGATGTGATTTTGAGTTTTAGCGTTGCTTTGAGCATTCCGAAGGCTAGGGAGAGTCTGTGTTATGATTTGGGACTTGTTGGTATATTTGGAAGGGGGCTCGGGTAGGCCCAGATGCCTCCCCGACACCACACGAGGCCAAAAACCAGATAAAATAGCTGCTGGTGCACTTGTTCTGGTGTGACCACATGTGCGGTTGCCCAGTCGCAGGTGCGGGACCGCTCCTGCGGTCCCAGCCTCGCAGGTGCGACCCCCAGCGGGCAGTCCATTTCCCACAGGTGCGGTCTCCCCTCCGCAGGTGCTGGCCCAGGCTTCCTCGTCCATTTTCGCAGGAGCGAGCCTTTGCTCGCAGGTGCGGTCCTTGAACCGTAGGTGCGGAACTCCTGTCAGGCAGTGTGTTTCTTAAGTACGGGATTCTTCATTATTTTCTTCACTCTTTCCTCCATTAAACACTTTGAGAGCTTGGGAAAAGGGCTATATGACCCAACCACTGAGAGGTAAGTAAATTCTACCCCAAGTTTAGTTTAATTCATGAATTCTTAGTTAAGTTAACCTTCTTAATAAGAAAAAATCAAGAATTGGGTAGTAACCTAGGGCTTGCGGGAAATTAGAGAATTTATCCGTCAATTAGATATGAAGTCAAGTAAAAATAATGTATTAATGATCCTTAGGTTATGGGTGAGTGGTTCCTTCGTGAATCTTCAGAATCCGAGCATGCGGACCCGGGGTTGGATTTTGGGATTTCTTCAAGAATGATGAATTTGACTAAATAGTAGGATAATTCCATGCTTTGAGTATAATTTGATATATATTTATGTAACGTTTGATTAGTTTCGAGTCCTTGGGTGACGAGTTCGGAGTTTCGGGCGCATTCTTGACCCGGGGAGTAGGTTCGACGCGAGGTTAGTCTCATTTCTAACCTTATAAGAGGGAATTGTCCCCATAGGTTATTATAAATGGTGGATTGTCCTTACTTGCGGGGGTTGCGCACGCACGAAGTGACGAGAGTCCGTGCGTAGCTACTATTATGCCTTGTCGGGTAGTTTAGGACTCACAAGCATGCCTTATGTGTTTTATCTATGATCTTGTATATGGATTAAGTAGTCTAATGTCCTCGAATCTCACATGTGAAGGCCTAAGGGGTTATGCTTGAAGTTGACATTTCTAAATTCTCACCATATTAGTATGTTCCCTGCTAAATAATCTGGAATCTCCTGCTAATCATGAATTTATATGGGAACCCGAGTCGCATGGATGATTCGCGAGCGGGGTAGTCCTAGTATTACATTAACCCGAGTCGCATGAATGATTCGCGAGTAGGGGTGGTCTTAGTATTATATTAACCGTGTCGCATGTTCGATTCGTGAACATGGCAGATAGATGTATCTATGGTTCGGGTCGTTCGACCCTCGGCAGTGCACATTTACTTTTCACGTCGTAATGACCGTACGTTCATAGCCTGTTATATGTTTGGAAATTTGTGAGAAGCCCTGTAATTGTAATTGTTGATTTCACTAGTAAAAAATTATTGGCTTACCTGACTCCGATGTCGGGCGCCTTCATGACCTGTGTTGGGATTTTGGGTCGTGACAACATGGTATCAGAGCATTAGGTTCATGTAGGTCTCAGAAGTCACGGGCAAACCTAATAGAGTCTCGCAGATCGATACAGAGACATCTGTATTTATCTTCAGGAGGCTATAGGGTGTTATGAAACCTCTCTTTATTTGTAATCTATCGTACAGTTGATGGTTTACTAAATCTCATTCTTCTATTCTCTCACAGATGGTGAGGACGTGATGCGTGGCGAGAATTCATGATTTTAAGCATTATATACCTTGCATTTTATGGGCTTTAATGATAAAAATACAC
>ML429698.1:2736-17054 GCA_005239525.1 Nicotiana knightiana
TAGGAAAAATTATGATTTTCAGTAAAGTTAGTTCCTTTAGCATTAATTGATGATATTTAGTTAATTATGACTAGACTCGAGCAAGTTAGAGCAAGATTCTAAAGGAAATGCTATAATTGAGCAGTGAGTGGCCTACGAAATTGAGGTAAGTGTTTGGTCTAACTTTGACTTGAGGGAATAGAAGTCCCCACTCGTTTGCTATGTGAAATGCATGTGTGTGGTGTATAGGTGAGGTGACGAGTATCTATGCCCCACCAAATGGTCTGTTAAACATGAGCCCTTCCCCGTTCCCAAGTTAATTGATTCCTGGATTAGTTGCTCTATGTTCATTATTGTTTATACGATTACTTGGCCTTATTCCGTTGTTGTTAAATATTATTGTGGTTATTTTGGAAAGACTATTGGTTGTTTATTTGGTTCTCTTGTGGTACAAAATGGTTGAGTAGTTTGGTATTTTTTTATACGAGGCACATATATATTTATGTTCCTCTTGCTTTCATTTTTGATAATATTAAGGAAGTTATGAGAATTGCAGTTTAACTGTCTTAGCAATGTTGAGGTTTACGTGGCTATTTGATTTCAATCGATTATTGCCAATTGTTGTTGCAAGTGTGTTAAAAGTGTTGGTTGTTCTCTTGATTCTATCATAGTACATAAAGATTGAGCTGGGATGACAACGTTACAGTGTTCACATATATTCTGGTTGGTTTTATTGTAAAATTAAATTGGTTGAAGCTTACGAGCTATATTGTTTTCTGTTTGCAATACTTGAAATAAAGGTGTTGTGAAAGGCTTGGCCTGAACTGTGAAAGTTTTGATGAATAAACAAAATTGATTGTGATAAGGAGGATGTGATAAGGGGGTGGTGATAAGGGTGGATAGGTGGGATCGGGCTGCACGCCGCAACAGGAGTAATAAGGGTGATATATTTAGGGAGGAGTGATAAGGGTGGACAAGTGGGATCGGGTTACACGCTGCAACAAGAAAATGATAAGGGAGAATATGCATGTTTTACTGTTCATAAAATAAAGGCTGGAACACTCATTATTTTATTGTCAGTATTTCATATTCTGCTTTTACTGTTATTTAAAGTGAAACTTGTTCTGTTTACAATTGTCGAGACATAAATATTGTGAAAGGCTTTGAATTGAATTGTGAAATTATGAATAAATTGATATGAGATGTCTGATGGGAGCGGGTTGCACGCCGCAACAAGGAGTGATAAGGGTGTATAGGTGGGAACGGGTTGCACGCCGCTACATGAGTAATAAGGGAGATATATTTAGGGAGGAGCAATAAGGGTGGACAGGTGGGAGCGGGTTACACGCCGCAACAAGGAGCGATAAGGGGGGACATTTATATTTTTACTGATTTTCAAAGAAAAACAAAGATTTGAAAACTTACTATTTTATATTACTAGTTTTTTTCATATTTTCGCACTACTTTTATTTAAAGTTAAAGTTTGGAAACTTAGAAATTATTTTAGGGTTGGTTATAGTTGAGGCCTGAAAAAGGCGGCTGAGTTATTTTATTGTTGTTGCAGTACTAAATTATTTGTTTAGATTTCCTTCTTTCTTTATATTTATTGTCTCAGTTATATTTTTCTTGTTCGTGTAGAAGTATTTTATTGTGTTATTGTATATATTATTGTTACAGGTTATATGTTGTTAATGCCCCGCCGTAGCCTCGTCACTACTTCGTCAAGTTTAGGCTCGGCACTTACTCAGTACATGGGGTCGGTTGTACTGATACTACACTGTGCATTCTTTTGTGCAGATCCAGGTAGTAGCCAGAAGTAGAGATATTTAGAGCCGTTATTCATTGATTCGAAGACACGAGCTATATCTGCCGGCGTTCGCAGATCCCGGGAGTCTTCTCCTATTTTCATAAATTCTGTTTTATTATATTCAGAACGGTTACATTATTTCTTTCAGCCAAGTATTTGTAGTATTCTTTAGTAGTTCGTGAATTGTGACACCAGACTCTTGGGTAGTTCTAGATTTATTTATATGATTAGTTTCGTGGCTCGTTTTAATTAATTAATTATTTATTTCTCTTTATTATATTGGGAATCATTCTTTAAAAGTCAATAGACTCAGTTTACATTAGATTATTTTATTATGTCTAAATGGATAAATAATGCAAAGTAGTTAATCGAATTCTAACATTGGCTTGCCTAGCAAGTGTGGTGTTAGGCGCCATCACGATCCCTAAGGTTGGGAATTTGGGTCGTGACAAGTTGGTATCAGAGCACTAGGTTGCCTAGGTCTCACAATTCACGAACAAACTTGGTAGAGTCTGAAGGATCGGTGCGGAGACGTCTGTACTTATCCCTCAGAGGCTATCAAGTTAGAAACAATTTCACTTCTATTCTACTCTATCGTGCGAATTTATTCTACCATTGATGATTGAACTTGTCTATTCTTGTCCTCTCACAAATCTCAACAACGCGCAAAGCGTCTACAACCGGACAAGAGATGAAGCCCCAATGGCACCTACGATTAGGGGAAGAGACAGAAGCAGAGCTCATTCTAAAGCTTGAAAATTAGCACCTATTCTACAGTCTTAAATGGATCTATACGCGGAGGTTCTAGCTCAGTCGGTACATGTTGGACTAATACAGACTCGAGAAGGATATATAGCTAATCTAGTATTGCTAAATAAGGGAATAGTTGAAAGCAACAAGGTTGATTTGTATGAGTTGTGAAGTTTAACATTGTGGATTATTAGGCATTGTGACCTATGACTTCGTGCCAAGTGGGGAAGTCCACTATCAAGGAATAGATTGTGGGGTCATGTGTTATATTGGTTTGGGCTTGGAAGGTATAAGGCCTGAGATTTTTGCAAGAGATAAAGCAGGACTTGCGAAGGATTACTCAGCGTGGAAGTCACGGTTGCAGATTTTTGGGTGCTCCAGAGGGAGTACATTGGTTAAAAAGCCTCTAGACTGTACGGTTCGTGCCAAGGTGTATCTGTATAGAGCTCTACCTTTGTGGTCATTGTGCATCAATAAGGATAATATCTACCCCAAGGAATAACGAAGGGTACCTGAATAAGTGGTGTAGCTCAGCGGTGTTCAGTCAACATGGTAAAGGAGAAACTGGTCGCCGGTGGTCGAAGCAAGCCTATGAAGAGGACGAGCAGTCATTGAAACACCAACTATTTGACTCAATTCTCATAATGCTTTTGAAAAAGTTTGTTTCTCAAACTTTTCATTTTGCGTGCGCTTAGGGTTTGAATGATTGTGTTAAGTCACCCTGACAATGTTAGAACATGCCATCGAGTTTGATAAGTTAGCCTGTCATACTCCTACTTGGGTTCATATAGTCAGAGAGAGTCAACAGGCTCATTAAAGGACTCAAATATGATTGTAAATATTTGTACGACTCAGGGCAGGTTGGTAATTTATTTTAGCTAGTGGTAGGAACTGCTCTAGATTTGGGAGAGTCATAATTCATCAGTGCACTCAAGCTATGTGCCCCATTGCAGTTACAACTCAACTAAATGACTAGCGGGGAGATGATTGATTGTTGGGTACAGAATTAGTTCAGGAGGCCTTAGATAAGGTCAATATTATTCAAGAGAGACTTTGTGCAGCTTAGTCTAGGAAAAAAAGTTATGCCGATCCTAAGGTTCATGATGTGGCATTCATGGTTGGAGAGAGAGTATTTCTTCGTGTGTCGCCCATGAAGTATGTTATGAGATTTGGGAGAAGGATAGTTGAGCCCTAGGTATATCGGGCCATTTGAGATTCTTGATAGAGTGGGGGAGGTAGCTTACAGACTTGCATTGCCTCCAGGGTTATCCTCAGTTCATCCCGTATTCCATGTGTCTATGCTCCGGAAATATCATGGTGACCCGTCCCACGTGTTAGATTTCAGCTCTGTCCAATTGGACAAGGACTTGACTTATGAGGAGGAGCCGGTAGCCAATTTAGACTAGCAGGTTTGTCAGTTGCGATTTAAGAGTTATCCTTCAGTTTGAGTGTAGTGGAGAGGCCATCCCGTTGAGGCAGCTACTTGGAAGTCCGAGTCGGACATGCAGAGTAGATATCCACGCTTGTTTGCCAATTCAAGTAATTTTCTATGTCCGTTCGAGGACGAATGTTTGTTTTAGAGGTGGAGATTGTGATGACCCAAGGGGTCGTTTGATAAATTTAGACACCGTCCATGCTTAATAGCCATAAAAAGACTAATTTTAAATACCTCGATTTGCGTGCATAGTCCGGGCGTGAAACCGGAAAACTTTTATGTGAAAATATAAGAAATAGTGTCAAGCCTTAGAAATCAATTTTTGAAAGAAATTGTTCTGCTGAAATATTTATGATTTAAAGAAAAGAAATAATGTTTGAAATCATTGGTATCGAGTCCGTCTTTTGATTCCAGAGCTCGGTACGGATTTGTTATAATATTAAAAGGTTAACTGTGAAATTTGGTGCAAAACGGAGTTCGTTTGATGTGAATCGGACATCCGGTTGAAGAGTTATGAACTTTAAGAGTTCTTGTTGAAAATGATGAGTTTTGAGGTTTAATTCATAGTTTTACATGTTATTTTCATGATTTGATCGCATGAGCAAGTCCGTATGATATTTTTAGACTTGCGTGCATGTTTTGTTTAGAGCCCCGAGGGCTCGGGTGAGTTTCGGGTAGGCCACGGGGGTGTTTTAGACTTAAAGAGAATTGCTGGTTTTCATTTTCTGGTGTCCGGGTCTTTTGTTCTATGCGATCGCATAGGAAGGTCCGCGATCGCATAGTTTAAAGTTTGAGAGCCCTTTTTTTTGTTCTATGCGATCGCATAGGGAGGTCCGCGATCGCATAGTGTAAAGTCTGAGGGCCCCTTTTTTTGTTCAATGCGATCGCATAGCTATATCCGCGATCGCATAGTGTTAATTTGCTGGAGACAACTTTTGTTCTATGCAATCGTATAAATTCTTCCACGATCGCATAGTGTTAATTTTCTGGGGACAACTTTAATTCTATGCGATCGCATAAATTCTTCCGCGATCGCATAGTGAAAATTCCAGGGGGTATTTTTTTTCTATGCGATCGTATCCCTTCTTCCGCGATTGCATAGAAGGCCTGCCCAGTCATATAAATACACTGTTAGTGAAAAATCCCAAATCTCTTACCGAAAATGCCAAAAGTACGAGTAAGTTTGAAAACTGTAATTTTCCAAATATCCTTTCCACAATAAATAAAAATATTTCATTTTCTTTCCAAATAATAAGTATAAAACACCTCTCATGCCCACATATCAATGTGTATAATAAGTCATGGATGACGTTATACCGTATAACATGAGGAAAAATGCATCTCTACGCATGTATGTCATGTGTGCATGCAAATGCCATGCATCTAGGAGATGAATCATGTGCTCACACTCTTAGAGTACTTAATCTCATTGTTTCACACTTTCCACTCATCATGCTCAACCACTCGATACTGTATATGGCCCATACGGCCCGGGAAAGATCCATCCCGGAATATATATACATCACTTACCATCAGTCACTCAGTACCAAGGAAAGTCAATCCGGCCCCATGGAGAAGATCCATCTCCAGGTATATAAATGCTTCAGACAAGATCCATGTCCAGGGAAGATCCATCCCTCAATATAATCAACCGCGCTCACTGGGGTGTACATACTTCGGAGGGGCTCCTACAACCCAAGCGCCATAATCCGCACGGACAACTCACGTGCTATAATATCAATATTTGGATCCGCTAGGACAACTCACGTGTTGCACGGATAGCTCACGTGCTATAGTATCAATATCCTCACAAACAGGCCCCGGCCTCACTCAGTCATCAATCTCTCCAGTCGCACTCACGGGCTCACAATGTCATGAAACTAGCCCGACAACAATGATATGATTTATCAATAAACCACACTGAGACTGAGATATGATATGAATGCATGAATAAGAATGAGTACGAAATATCAATGAAATCAGTGAGATGGCAGCAAGAAACGACCACTATGGGTCCTAACAATATCAACATAAAATCCTAAACATGATATTTATCATGATTGATAGCTCAGTTACTTTATGACATGGTGAAAACACATATATAAAAAAAATAGGGCCACTATACAATGCCATGGAAACAACAGAGTCCCAATTCACAGGGTGCACGCCCACACGCCCGTCACCTACCATGTGTGTCACCTCAATACCAATCACATAGTACGTAATGGGGGTTTCATAGCCTCAGTNTCCCTAAATCAGCCCAAAAATCCAAAACCGGGCCCGCACCTCAAAACCCGAAAAAACTCACAAAATCCGACAACCCATTCAATTAAGAGTCCAACAATACTAGTTTCACTGAAATTCGACTCCAAATCGATGTTAAAAACTCAAAAATTTCTATTATGAATCTTTATGACAAAACCCTCGATTTTCCTATGTAAACCCACAATCCAATAGCAAAAATCGAAGATAGATTCATGAAATATAATCAGAACCGAGTAAAGAACACTTACCCCAATTCATCTGGTGAAAATTGCTTCAATAATCGCCTCAATCCGAGATCAACAACTCCCAAAATGCAAAAATGACAGAAACCCCTCGAAATAGAGTACTTTATAATCTGCCCAGGCCTTCTCTTTCGCGAATGCGGGATAATCATCGTGTTCGCGATGAATGAAACTCACACTGCCACAAAGACTCTACGCATTCGCGATACACCCCACGTAAAAGCGATGAAAATTGCTGCCAAAGCTTCGCAAACGCGACCAACCTTACACGATCTCATAGAAGAACACTCAAATTCCTAGCTGCCAACCTCAACACTATGTGAACGTGATCCTCCATACGCGAACGCGAAGAGGACTTGCCCCAACTCTACGCGAACACGGGACATACTTCGCGAACGCAAAGAAGAAAATCTACTGCCATTAAGATACACTACGCGTTCGTGACACTAGCCACGCGAACGCGATGAAAAACTAAAACACCAAAAAACAGCAGAACACAGTAGTGCCAAAATGGAGAAAAAAGATCTGAAATCAATCTGAAACACGCCCGAGCCCCTCGGGACCCCGTCCAAACATACAAACAAGTCCCATAACATACCAAAAACCTACTCGAGGCCTCAAAACACACATAACAACATCAAAACAACAAAAATTAAATCGAAATCTATGAACTTTGAATTTTCAATTTCCAAAACTCGCGCCGAAACATATCAAATCATCCCGGAATTAACCCAAAATTTTCACACAATTCCAAAATGACATGAAGAAGCTATTCCAAATTCCCTAAACCATAATCTAAATCCTCTATCCTCAAAGTCAATTTCCGACAAAACATATGAACTTTCCAAACCTTCAAATTTCTAATTTTTTCCAAGTTGTGTCGAAACCTTCTAGAAACATCCAAATGCAAATCCGGGCATATGCCCGAGTCTAAAATCACCATCCGGACCCGCAGGAACCATCAAAACTCCGTTGCGGGGTCAAATACACAAAAAGTCAAACTTGGTCAACTCTTTCAACTTAAAGCTTCAACATTGAAATCCATTCATCCAAACCGATTCTAAAAAACCTGAAAAACCAAAACCGACGATTCACATAAGTCATAATACATCAGATGAAGCTACTCATGCCCGTAAACTATCGAGCAAAGTGCAGATGCTCAAAACGACAGGTCGGGTCGTTACACCTTGACTATCAGCCATAACTTTCAACATCCTGATGCAGAACATCGTAACTATTGTTCGTAATGAGTTTATAATTGTCGTACAAGCACTTCATGAAAATTGTACCCTTCTGATCATAATGGTTACTAATGATACCTCATTCTTTTTGTTTTTAGTAACTGTAACCTTTCCCATTTTTTTTAATAAACCATCGCTTTAAAGGTGACATCTGCTTACTCAGACGTTCCCCCACTTAGGGGTAAATGAAATTTGAAACTCTTACCTACCACTCAAAGAGTTAACTAAAATTTCGGATAAATCTTCTTGGACCATTTACATGCTCTATTACGGGCTATTTATCCCCCAATTACAAATCTCCATTTTACCGCTGTCGCGCCCTCTCTTTCCTCCCCTCTCGGATCGGTCAGGGTATTCGACATTATTGATATAACTCATTTCTTTTTGGAAAAAGGGTAAGGAATTGAAGAGTCGCCACCTAACGAGTTAAGGTGAGTTAGGGAACCTGCTAAAGGTTATTTACAAACACAGATTAGATAACCAGAGATAGGGTAAGGGCTTAAAATTACTTCAAGGGGTAGGTGTTAGGCAGCCCTCGAAGTCCACAACTGTGGTTCCCGACCAAAACAAACTTTGTGAACAGATAACTTATAAGCAATAAACACATAGGTAAATAGATGAATGTTTTGAGGAGATTTGCAGTCCAAGCACACATATGTGCTTAAGTTTAAAAGATTTAAAGTCTAAGCACATATACAAGTTCTGGAGGTTCTACAATCTAAGCACACATGTGTAAGGGATAAGGGGGTCCTAGGTTGTTTATCCTATAGGATCACATCAGTACAATGCCTGGTAATCACTCTTCAGAAGAGGGGCTACTCGTGGCATTAGCGCACCGGATATCATATCCATGCCTAGCCTTTCCCACCCCTTAGAAATTATTAAGCGAGTTTATTTAACTACCTCTATGCGTGTTGTTACCCGTCCCTTCTTAATGGCCTTGGAGGAATTCAGGACCTCTAATATAGGCAGTTCTAGACAAAACTCCCTAAGGTTAAAAGGATAAAACTCTAAGCGACAGGCAAGAACAAATAGGACTTTACTAATAAATGCGGGAAAAGCAGTTTAAAAGGCTCAGATTTACCTCCAAAGATATTGCACATAAACAGCACGTCTCAAACACAAAACAAGAAGCAGTTTCATTAGACATAATCCTAAGACAGGATTTCTAAGTGAATATCAATGCATAGAAGTATGCAGCTTGTTTATAAACTCAGTAGCAAGGACCTAATCAGCTTGCCTACTGGTTTTTAAAAAAAATTGTTAGCCCTTAGGCAGCAAACGCAATCAAAACAGTATTCATTTCTAAGAGATTGATTACCTAAGGCTTGGTTAGGCGTGGGTTGCGCATAGTGACTAGCAAAATTATTAAACAGTTCAGAGGTTGTTTTACCTAAAACATGACTATTCTAAGTGATGTAAATATGAGAATTCAGAGATAGTTACCAATTTATATTGAGAACAGACATGATAATCATATACGAGGTTATATTATACCTTATCATGAATCAGCAGTTTAAACTATGCGTAGTTAAGTAAATGTAAATGAAATCCTTGAACATGCTATCTAGTATGCACACGTGAATGCAAGGTGGCTAGGATATAATTTCAGAATGCACAGGATTCCTAAAACATGATTTCTAAAATGCATAGAANGTCCTTGGAGGAATTCAGGACCTCTAATATAGGCAGTTCTAGACAAAACTCCCTAAGGTTAAAAGGATAAAATTCTAAGCGACAGGCAAGAACAAATAGGACTTTACTAATAAATGCGGGAAAAGCAGTTTAAAAGGCTCAGATTTACCTCCAAAGATATTGCACATAAACAGCACGTCTCAAACACAAAACAAGAAGCAGTTTCATTAGACATAATCCTAAGACAGGATTTCTAAGTGAATATCAATGCATAAAAGTATGCAGCTTGTTTATAAACTCAGTAGCAAGGACCTAATCAGCTTGCCTACTGGTTTTTAAAAAAAACTGTTAGCCCTTAGGCAGAAAACGCAATCAAAATAGTATTCATTTCTAAGAGATTGATTACCTAAGGCTTGGTTAGGCGTGGGGTTGCGCATAGTGACTAGCAAAATTATTAAACAGTTCAGAGGTTGTTTTACCTAAAACATGACTATTCTAAGTGATGTAAATATGAGAATTCAGAGATAGTTACCAATTTATATTGAGAACAGACATGATAATCATATACGAGGTTATTTTATACCTTATCATGAATCAGCAGTTTAAACTATGCGTAGTTAAGTAACTGTAAACGAAATCCTAGAACATGCTATCTAGTATGCACACGTGAATGCAGGGTGGCTAGGATATAATTTCAGAATGCACAAGATTCCTAAAACATGATTTCTAAAATGCATAGAATTACAGAGTTGTTAAGATTTATTCATGAATGCACATGAGTATTAATTTTGTCGCATAAGAAGCAGGATTTCTAAGTGGTAGGCACAAGCATAAATTGAGGTATGTTATATGTTAAAGCAGTAAACATGAAACGCCTTAAAGACATGATATCTAATGCATGTTTGGAATGTTGATCCTAATCATGGATTCTAATGCAGATATAGAAAATGTAAAGCTTAAGGCATGATTTCTACCTAGTGGAATCGATAAAATTAAATAGCTATCCCCTTCCATTTCACTCGCCCTCCCCAATATTCATTTACAAATACATACTACAGACCAGCTGAATAAATTACGTAAATAGATAAAGGAAAGAAGAAGTTAAACTATAGAGAGCCTGAAAACTGGCCTAGACTTCCAGAACCTCAAGTGCCCAAATGTTTCATAGCCTTTCTCAAATCCGGGTGTGTCAGAGTTCCCTAAGGACCTCAATGGATCCCGGGCAGTGCTCACACCCAGTGTGGAAGGGCCAGCTCTAATGCATTAGAGTTCAGAGGGATCTCATAGGGATCCCTAAGCAGTCACACATTAGAGGGGCAGAACTTAAATATCTAAGAGTAGAGTGAGAATGCTTGACATAGTTTTGAAAAGATTGAGTAGGAAAACAGTTTGAAAAGAGACTTGTTTGAAAGATTTTGTAAAGAACTACAGAGTTATGTAGTAAAAATGTTTTTGAAAAGAGAGTAGAGCAGCAAGAGACAGTCCAGACATAGTACCCAAAACAGGTTCATACACAACCAAAGAACAGAGAACCAAGGCAGGTTCAACAACACCAAACAGAGGTAATGGGGGATTGGGGACACATAAGGCACATAGGTAAGAATATGGTTCCAAGAACACTTAAGTACATAATCAACAATATGCTTGGGGGCATCCAGGGATCAAGGATATAACATAAGCTTTAGGATTACTCATAACCGAATAACATAAGGTACAAATTGTTTTGCCACAGAAAAGTTCATGCCAATAATCAGAGAAGCATAAGTAAGGCAGAATCATATTGAGGTATACTAAAAGGGGGATAGTATTTCATAAGCATGCTGAGTCAAGGGGAGGGGAGTACATAACATGCTAAGTGAATAACAGTGCAAGCAGGTCAAGTGCAGACATCGCAGCAAAACCATAAGTAAAAACATATTAGAAAAAGGATGAATTGAAGTACTAAAAGAAACATATTGTTATTGAAACTTAAACTGAAATTAGGACATACCAGTATAGGAGATAGAAAACACATATTGAAGAGTAAGGGGTAGAATCATCAGCCTTGGCTTGCAGCCGGCTGATAATATCAAGTAACCAGAAGGAGAGCAGAAGAGAGTATTTGTGTATACAAGAGAGTTTTGAGCAAATATGTTCGTGTGTTTGATAATGAAGACTAAGGTACTAATAGTTTTAAAACAGGAAGAAGAATAAGGTAAAAATAATATTTTAGCAGTAATTATAGAAGTTTATACTAATTAGAATCAAATTAGTATAAAGATTTCCCTTAATTATGGAATCATACTCAAACGGCAATGGACAGGTGATAAAATAAGGAAAGAGAATCGTATGAGGCTGAGAATAGCCAATTAAGGAAACAACTTAGGTATAACACAAGTATATCACATGTAAATGAGACTAGATTCATCATGCTTTAATTAAGGAAAATGCTTAAAATCAGCTAACAGCGTAATTGACCATAGAATAAGGTCAGAAAATATTTCACAAGTTAAAATCAGTATAGAATATTACAAAAATCAGTAAAGGATCAATCAAAAAGATTCAGGGATTCACAAATAGCACTGATTTAGCATAACCTTGTGAGAATAAGCGTAATAAACATATAATAGATAAAATCAGAACCCTAAGAAGACGAGTATGGTAGAAATCATATAAAAGTTAGGGATTCATATAGAGCATAGTCCAAATTAATAAACTGAACATGATGTTGGCAGAATAAGTGAAGAATCAGAAACATTGATGGACAGAGTAGGATAAAGTCAAAGAAAATCAGAAATAACACAAATTTCTTGGAATAAACACATAATAGGCAGGAATAGTCGAAGTCAAAAACCCTAACAAGCAAACATAGCATAAAAATCACAAAATTACAGAGTGTTCATGAGATCCCAGTACACATACAGATTAGGTGAACATATTATCAAAAACAGACTCAGAATCACATATTAAAACCAAGAAACTTGGGGTTTTCAGCATAATAACTCAGATAAAAAGAGAAAACTCAAATAACCGCTTAAACATAGTGAAAATCATAGATTAATACTAAAATCAGAAGGGAAAGCGTTCTTTGAAAAGGGGTTAAGACCCCTAATTTGAAGATGAAGAAACGCTTTAGAAAATTGAAGATTCTTTAAGAAAACAGAAAAATAACTCGGAATATACCCAAAACTATTGCAGATCTAAGAAATCCAGTGTTAAAATGGGGTTTGAGAGAGAGAACCCCAAAGAGAAATAGAGAATCGACTTATAAACCACAGGTTCTAGCCGGAGATGGGAGGATCTTACTCAGATGGCCATGGATGGCCTGAAAATGGCGTGAAAGCCATGTGAGGTAAGCACGGACCCCTAAGGGGTGGATGAATAACCAACCAGTCCCTTGAGGACCTCAGGGATGCAGGAATCGAGCCATAGAGGGGAGCCATAGAGACTAGGGGGTAGGGAACCGTCATTGTTACCGGCGAACCAGATAATGGCGAGGGATTTAGGGTTTGATGCAGAGAGGATTTGACAGATAAGGGGAAGGGAATGGCGGCAGATAGCAGGTCAGGGAAATGAGAGAAGTGAGGGTTTGGGAGGGGGGTCGTTTGGATTAATTATGAAAAGAGTAAATCTAAACCGTTGATCTGAGTGATCAACGGTCAGGATTGAAGTGGGGTATTGGGTTGGGTGGACTTAGGTGTTGGGCCTAGGATATTTGGGCCAATTAATTGGGTTGGGATCAGATTGATTTAGGCTATAATTGAAAATAAAAGTGGCTAGTTATTAAATACCCAATTAAATAAAATAATTTATAAAAATAACTGCTAGTTTTAAAAATGAATTTCATGCGTAAAAAATAATTAAGAATGATTACTTGGTATTTAATGTACAAATGATTAATTTCTTGATAAAAGATAGTATAAAATCATATGATTGGGCTATAATTGCAAAGTTATTGCAATTATAGCCAAAAGGTGCCAATCTGGCTAATTATGAAATAATTTGGTCTTAATAGGATTAAAATAATTAGTGAAACCTAAAAATGCTTTTGAAATCATTTTTAATGCAATTTCATAATTATTTATTAAAAATAAAATGCTGGATAGATTAATACAAATATAGGGAAAGTGTGGAAAAATATCAATTAATATTGATACATGATTTTCAAGCTGTATACGCAAATTTAAAATATCTTGAGGAAAAATTGGGTATCAACAACTTCCCCTATTTACCCGGAAAGGATGAAAGAGTTTGTCGGGTAAAGACATGATGGCCGATTTTGAACGAGCGAAACAGTTTGGACAGATTTAGGCTGCACCCTAGTTTCTGAGCTGCCTACATATCCCTATTTTTACAGGAATCATGCCGTATGTTGTTACGGACGTATCGGCGAAGCATACCGATGAAGTTATCTCAATATGGACACGACCTTTAGGGTTGAGCGAATGAACGGTTTGCGGGATATCGAATTTGATATGGTTGGGAAGACTAGAGCAGGATTTCTCCTACTGGGATAGCCACTACTCTCCTAGTTACCTGCAAATACAAGCAATACAGGCGTATACTATGCATAAATTTAAACATGATGCAAGTTCCCGTTGGAGTATGAAAAATGTCTTTGGACGGTTAGCGATGACGTCCTTAGACCATGATGTTGAAAGGTGGCGTGGTTGACACTATCACTGTGATTGATGCAGCTACTTTCACTTCATCTGGAATGGGTGCCTTAGCAAGCGACATAACTTCAACCTCGAACGACAAATGTGTGCTTGNTGTGACTGCATCCGTTGGGATTATGAAAACCCGGTGGACTTTTGGATAAGGCTGTCTTAGAGGGTTATCGTGCGGATGACACGTTAACCTGGCTAGGTTTGACCATGATGCATCCACAATACAACAGAGTATGGTTTCTATGGGGTTTTAGACGGGTACCCTCAAGCGGACAACTTGAGGGGGAAAGGCATGGAACCGTCGACTGCACCGTT